>SNQJ01S0104088.1:11882-30356 GCA_010110895.2 Picea sitchensis | reverse complement strand
TTCAAGGCACCAGCGACAGGAACCTCGGGATCAGACCTAGGGAAATGACAAGAAAGAAACTAGGACAAAAACGAGAGCACGGGAGAAGAAGCTAAAAAAACTCAGAATGAGGCGCAAGAGACCATGAAGGCCAATGGGACAGAAGGGCGCAACCCATGCAAGCCCAAAACAACAATAATACCCAAGGTGATACTGGAGGACCCACAAACACAACTCTACAGGGACCAAATGAAGACGCATGCGCTCATATACAAGTTCATGGGGTTATAGCCCACAAAAAGAACTCTGCACAACTGGATCAAATATCACTGGAAGCCAAATGGAGAAGTGGAGCTCCACCTGGGCTCAAAAGGTTTCTTCACAACATTCTTCATGAATCTAGACGATAGGGACAGAGTCTTTGATGGTGGTCCATACTTCCACGCCTCAGCTGGACTGTACATGCAACCTTGGAAAAAAAACTTCTCCCCGGAAAAAGAGACTTTCAAAAAGGTACCGGTTTGGCTGAGATTCTATTCCCTGCCCTTAGACTACTAGTTTCCCTCCACTTTTGAAGCAATAGGAAACCAACTGGGGAAATATGTGAAGACCTCAGAAGCCACCCTAAAAGGAAGATACACATCGTACGCAAGAATTTACATAGAGATGGACATTTTGGAGCACTCCCAAAAGCCATAAGTCTGGAATTTAGGGGTGAGGAATGGATCCAAAACATAGACTATGAATAGATCCCCTTTAGATGCAGAATATGCCATGAACACAACCACCTGATAAGAGAATTCCCTCTTAATAAAAATCAAGAAGTGGCAAACCCTAAAACACAGTAGGATGAGGAAGGGTTTATAACACCGAACCCCAGAAATAGAGAAAATAAAAAGAAAAATAAAACCTCAGTAGAAAATAACCAGGAGACCCGGAACAAAATGGAAGGAAGGGACCAAACAAACAAAGGGGCAGAAGATGGAAGTGACTCGGTAAAAGATCAAGAGGTTAGAGAACACGCAACAAAAGAGCCTACCAACCGACCAAGTAACAAGATGACACAGGGGAGTTGCGCAATCCCGATGGAAGAAGAAACAAAAGATGACAACACCACCATGCAAGATGCAGAGGGATATGCGGAGATGACCCCGAGTGAAGTAGGCACATAAGACCCTGATCTCAGGGACTTGGTGGAAAGGGAAGGGATAGACCTGTCGAACATCTTGGAGCAATGGAAAAGGAAGGGAGTCGACAACATACCAATAGAGCAACTTGACCGCATCCAGTACCTATTTCTCCTATGGGAGGAAGCCAAAGCCAGAGGACAAAAATGCACACACGGGGAGATAGGACAACTAGGAGTCAAAGCCGGTGAGGGACAACCACAACTATCACCCAAGCAGACGAGGAGGAAAAAATGAAGGAAATCAAACAGTGTAGCCCTACATGAGCTGGGAGCGCTACTGATAAATTTGGGTAAGATCAAGAAACTCTTTCCCAACTCCCCCCCACATGTTTAAATGAAGGTCATAACTTGGAATATAAGAGACCTAAACAACCCAAGAAAGCAAAGAATCCTTAGGAATAAATTAAAGCAGGAACAACCGGATCTCTGTTTCATTCAAGAGACGAAATGCACTACAGACAGAATGGAGGCAATCAGAAAACAACAATGGCGAAAGTACAAGATGGTAGCCATTGAAGACCACCAAATGGCAGGTGGTATTCTCACTTTGTGGAACCCACAAATTCTAAATCTAATAGCAGCCGAAGCAACTAGGCACACCCTAACGGTACAGATGCAAATCATTGGAAACACATAGGAGATTCTCTGCACTAATGTTTATGGGCCCCAAGGGTCAGAGGAAAAGAGAGGAATGATTTGAGACCTAGAAGATATAAAAGACCGATCCACCAACATCCACTGGATCCTCGCAGGGGACTTCAACATTATCACCTCACTTGAGGAGAAGAAAGGTGGTATAAGAAGATTGGACTGGGATGCAGATGACTTTTCAAAGTTCATAGACACAGTGAAGATGGTAGATCTCAAAACTAAGAATGGCCAGTTCGTTTCAGGTAGCAACAAGACTCGATAGATTCCTTATATCAGAGTCAATCATTATGCAGGGGCTAACCTTAGATTGCAACATACTTCCCTGGGGGGGGATCTGATCACTGGTCAGTGCAATTGGAAGCAGGTTTCCAAACAACACCAAACAACAAACCCTTCAGATTCGAGAACTTTTGGATTGACCACCCGACTTTCAAGGAAAGAATCAAACAATGATGGCGGGAGGAGCAACTAGAAAAAGGGACAAGGATGTTCCAACTTTATAAGAAACTTAAGTACATAAAAAATAATCTCAAAGAATGGAATAGGGATACCTTTGGGAATACAAACAAAGAGAAAAACAACATAGAAGAAAAAATGAAAAAACTCCAAGAAACTTGCATGCTGGAAGGCTATACGGAGGAATGGAAAAAGGAAGAGATCCAAATGACCCAAGATTGGGAGGCGCAATGCTAGCAGGAAGAAACACTTTGGTGTCAAAAGTCCCGTATCCGATGGCTAAAGGAAGGAGAGCGAAACACCAAGTTTTTCCATAGAACAACCATGGCTAGAAGAGCCCACAAAAAAATCCTGAAGATCAAGGACCAGGATGGAATTGAGCACGAGTCACATCAAGAGATTGAAACCGCTCTAGTTAAACACTTCCACAGAATAGCCCAAGAACCTCACCAAGACAGATCGAAGGCCATTCAAAGGATAACCTAGCATATTCCACGCCTGGTCACAGAGGAACAAAAATTCTTCCTAACCAAACTAATTACCACAGAAGAAGTCGACCAGGCTCTCTAGGAAATGCCCAATGGGAAATCCCCAGGTCCAGATGGCTTCACAATGGAGTTCTTCAAATCCTGCTGGGAAATCGTCAAACATGATGTTTATAAGGTAGTAGAAGACTCTAGAAGGTCAGCCTCCATCCTTAAAGCACTAAAGGCCACAATGATAACACTAATCCCCCAATAAAATGAAGCCAAAACCCATGACTGATATAGACCTATAACGCTATGAAATGTGGCTTACAAGATAATCTCCAAATTCATAGAAAATAGATTGAAATCCCTCCTACCTACACTGGTCTCACAAGAATAGGCAGGCTTTGTGGAAGGAAGACAAATAATGGAAAGCATCATCCAGGCCCACGAGATCATTCACACCCTGAAGCTTCAGAAGAGAGGGGGAATGATCATACAACTGGACCTAGAAAAAGCTTATGACAAAATTAGCTGGCACTATATGGTCAAGAATTTGGAAGCCTTTGCTTTTGCCCAACACTGGATCAGCTGGATTGTCAGTCTTGTATCCACAACAAGCTACTTGCTACTAATCAATGGAGCCCCTGCCAAACCTTTCTGGCCTACAAGAGGTATCAGAAAAGGAGACCCATTGTCCCCCTTCCTATTCATTCTGATGATGGAAGGCCTCAGCCGGAGCATAAAGAGCACAACTGCAACTAGGGAAATAACAGGTCTCAAACGCTTCAAAAATTTCCCAACTTCAATACACCAATAGTTTGTGGATGATACCTTACTCCACGGCATACCCACGGTCAAGGAAGCCAAAGCCTACAAGCGAATCCTAGAATATTTTGGGGAAGCCTCGGGCACTGAGATCAACCACTCCAAGTCGATGATCTTCTTCTTCAATACCAACCCAACTATCCAAAGGAATTTGACCAACATTCTGGGATTTGAATGAAAAACACTGCCAACCAAGTACTTGGGGGTTCCATTGACAGACAAAGCGTACAAAATGTTGACTTGGGAAGGAGTAATAAATAAGCTACAGGAGCGAGTAAAAAATTGGACGTACAGATCCCTCAATCTAACCGGAAGACTGATCCTAACCAAGTCGGTTTTACAATCTATCCCAACCTTTATGATGTCTATCTTCCCAACTCTACAGGGGATTCTACAAAAAAAGAGCTATCCAAAGGGACTTCCTGTGGCGAGGCACAGAAACAAAGAAAAAATGGGCCCTAGTGGCTTGGGAGAAATTCTGCAAGCCAAAAAACAAAGGAGGCCTGGGGCTATAGGACCCACAAGTGACCAATAACGCATATGGGGCGAAACTCTGGTGGTGATGGGTCAAAGAAACTACTACACCTTGGGTAAACCTTTGGAAGGAAAAGTATGCCTCAGACATTCACGACCAGGAAAGAATCCACTTCGGAGGCACCAGGGAGGGTTCAACCATTTGAAACCTAGCCTGGTGCAACAAAGCCTGGATTCAGACACATAGCTTCTGGGAAATCAGGAATGGTAGAACAACCTGATTCTGGGGGGATGCTTGGAAACAGGAACCGAGAATGGAGAACCCGAGCAAAGAGGTACTCCAACAGGAGCTAATAGCACAAGGCAAAACTAACGTTTACCAATACTGGAAACGGGAAAGGGACCACAACAAATGGAGAATCTGGGACAAGATCAACCCACAAAACAATGATCGACCCACAAGAACAGTAAAAGAGGTGGAGGAGGAACTGGGAAGACGAAAAATAACAATCACGGAAGGAGAGGACTAGTTGAGGTGGGGAAAAAAAGAAGGTGGGTAATTCAACCTGAAAGAAGTCCAACACTATATCATGGACCTAGACTAAGAAGACCCAGCGCAACACTGGGAAAAGCTATGGAACAACCCCCAATGGCCAAAGATAAAAAATCTCCAATGGTTAATACTACAAAACTGCATTCTAACTTGGGGAAACCTAAGAAAAAGGGGATTCACAAGTCCATCAATATGTCATCTCTGTCAAGCCCAGGAAGAAACAACAAACCACCTCCTTAACGAATGCACGTACACTGCAGAACTCTGGGATTGGGTGACAAGTATCTTCCTCCAGTCAAACAGGATCCGAGGGAACATTGCTGCAACCATCAATCTCTGGAAATAAAACTACAACGAACAAGAAGAGGTGAACCTCTGTTGGATCCTTATCCCAGGAATAATCATATGGTGGATATGGAAGGAAAGGAACCGACGCATTTTCAGAAACCAAAGCTAGCCCAAAGGGAAGATCAAGGAAATAATAATCTCCATGACACGAGATATGGTGCAATGTCACAACTTCCAGGTAGGTAGAGCGCAACCCATGGACCAGGATTCCCAAGTCCTAGAGGCCTTCCACCTGAACGATGGATGCAACCCCAATCAACTCAGATGGTCACCGCAACTCCAAATAGGTGAGCACAACTGGAATCCACCACCTTCAGGCTCCCTCAAGTTAAATTTTGATAGGGTGGTGAAAGGAAACCCAGGGCGAACAGGTTTGGGTGGAGTAATCAGGGATAGTAAAGGAAACATCATCCGACTGTATGCTGGAAGTCTGGGCAACTAAACTAATAATGCCATGGAATTTGGAGCCCTGGAGACTGGCCTAGAGATTCTAAACCGGGAGGGGATGAAAAACACCATAGTGGAAGGAGATTCTGCGCTGGTTATCAACACAGTAAGAAAAATCCAAAATGGTACCAGAATGGGTAAAATCCAAAGCCATTGGTGATTGGCTTACATACTGCAAAAAATCCAGGAGCACTTGTGAACAGGGATCACAGTGGAGTTGCACTAGGTTCGGAGGTTAGCAAATGGATTGGCGAACAAAATAGCGAATGAGGGGGTCAATAACGAAGGTCCAGAACTGGACACAATCTAGAGAAACATCCCGCAAGGTCAATTCCGAACAGATTGCACCCAACTTGTGGCAAAGGACTGTGACAACAGTAGTAGTACGGAAAATCACTTCAAGAATGGAGGCGCAGTAGGAATTGAAGGGAATGTAGGCACCAGGGAGAATCCGATAGCCCACCAATCAAACAAGGTTACACATGCAGATACAGATCACACATCATGCGAAGACACGACACCACGGTCCTGTCAATAGAAAGAAGTACAGGGGTTACCCATGGGAAAGAAGAATAGATAACCCGCAGGCGGCGAAGGACGAAGGATGAAAGGGTTCACCAGGGTCAAGTCAGGGTACACCTCACCCAAGTACCGTTATGAGGTGGGGAAATGAATGGCATACAGTGTGTAGGGCAAAGCATTGGCGTAGGGATTATGAAAATGACATCAAGTGCACACGCTCTGGAACAGAGGATATGGACCAGAAGGACAACCTTGATGAGCAGGCCATGATTGCAAGGACAAGACCGCATCCGGGTTGGCTCCATAAAAGAAGGTATAATAGAAAGAACTGCAGACCAAAGAAAAGCAATCACAGGGGCCGCCTTACATACCAGAAAGAGGTGAAGCGGAACAGGAGAAGAACCCAACGTAAAAACTACCATCTATAAGAAAAGATGGTATGCATGAAGAAAACCAGCAGTAAGAGAGGCCCCCAGGGGACTGAACCTCCACCGAGCGTCCGGAGGATGACAAGAATCGAACAAGAAGCCAGGGAAGCAAAGAGTACCTTCCTCACGTAGGTGGATATAAAGGGAAAGACAATCATCAAAAGATGGGACAACAAAATCAACAAAGCTCACAGGGGAAAATCCTGGACAAAACTAGCTCAGGAAGCATGGGGGATAAGGGACCCCAGAGCCACACATCCCATAACAACCCTCTACCATAGGACGGTGGAGGAAGCCTGGAGAACAAAAATACTGATAGGAAAGATGTGTGTGGACTGGAAGGAGACCAACAGGACATAAACCAGGGAATAGAAGAAGGTACTCACAGGTATTCTGAACCGCCTTAGCAACTTGGAGGGGAGTGAAAAAAGACTTGCAAAGGACCAGCGAAGCCAACAGGAAAAAATGGAGTGAATAGTAGGGCAATTCAATATTTATCTACTCTATGTCCACCATATAGACATTACTCCAGCCGATAGAAATGGAACCCCAATGTGCATCAAAAAGTTACGCCTAATGGAGTAGAGGGAGGAGAAAGCGGCAAGGAAGGATGGAGATGAAGAGCACCCCATCAACCTGGACTAGCGCAGGACCAGCCCTGGTCAAGTCTCTTAGTGTAGGAGCTAACCCAACTATGATTATGCATTCTATGTTTTCGTTATGCTGTCATCTTTTCAACTGGATTGCGGAGGTTTGGGTCGGTTTCCCATGGTGGAGACCCATGCCTCCCCTTCTATATTAGACATTGCACCCCTGGGACCCCAGATCTAGTTTCCGTTTTGGTAGATCTTGGGAGCCCCTGCATCATTTTTGTACTATAATTTTCTTCAGTAATATAGATTCTCACACTCATTTACTAAAAAAAAAAAAAAANATTAAGTATAATGTTTAAAATAAACTTTTAAAAGTATTGTTATAATTTTATTTTTTTTAAGTAAGAGATTTTATATATAAAGGGCCTTCAAAAACCAGACTGGAGTTACAGAATCTTGAAAACAATCATGCTGTAGTTACTGAACTTCCCCAAGAAAGGGGAAACCAGTTCAGCCAACCGGGTAAGTCTAGCAATTTACAGTCTAATAGTCTTAGATAAACAGAGCTAATCTGACTAGGCTACAGCTATGAAAATAAACTAGTAAAAAGATCAGATCCCCAGAGGGGTCAGACACTTGGAAAATAACCTGGCTAGGTGGCTTGGTAGGCCGCGTCCCAAGGTTCCTCTTCGATGGGCATCCCTTTCCCTTCTAGTTGCATGTCAGTGGCCAAGTTGACCCCTTCCAAGTTGGCAGCTAGCAGGGTGACTCCAGGTGGACTGTGCGCATGGATGCCCGTAGCTGTCGTAGCCTCCGTGTCCCCGTGCGTGACCTGCACCAAGTCGTCCCCTTATGGCTATTGCACATGTTCATTCCTGTCGACGGCCTCTGCATGGGGCATCTTTGTTGCTGTCACGACTTCTGGAGTGGAGTGGAAATCTTCCTAGAAGGTGGAAAGGATCTGAATGAGGGTCGAAGTCTTCCCATCCAGAAGCTGTAGTCAGAAATGGAGGTCCTCCAATCCTTTCCGGAGCTCAAAGACTAGCCCATAGAGGATGGCCAGACTATCCTTCAGCTGCGAGTCAAGAATGAAGTCGGTAGACGAGTGTGTACTGTGCTGGGCATTTCAAAGAAATGGTGGCGCCCCCAAGGTTTGGTGGGAGGAGTAAGCTATCGGTGCAAAGGAAGGCCCGCTGGCTAGGGAATTCAGTGGAGTTGTGGGAAATCGCAAGAGAGATCCCGACGAGCTATCAGTGATGACCAGACATTCGAACCAGGAGGCAGGCAGGGTGGAGGAGGCGAGAGGTTCCAGCTCGGGCTGCAAAGGCTGCGAGGAGTTCGTTGAGGGCGAGCCAGGGGGAGAAACATAAACACAGGGCCTAGGAGGATGCCATGGAGATCCTCTCCTTGGCCTCCCTCTTTGGCGTGACATTCTGAGCTCACAGGGAAGGCATAACTGAGCCAAATGCCCCAGATGGACGTGGAGAGCCTAGAGAAGTCCGAAGGCAGTGAGCACCATGAAAAACCAGAGTGAGCCAGTTCTGGGCAGCTGAGGGATAAGATGGTCGGGTCACATGCGAGGGTTGAGGTCACCTGCAGACAGAGAAGCCATGGTATAGTTGAGCGCACCAGCGTTAATGGTGCAGCAGACGACGTAATAACAAATAAATGCATGGTTAGGCAGTGGGTCTTGGCACGAGCCCGACACATGGTCCCCTGCCACGCTAGCCTGACCTCTCCTCCTCCTCCCGCCATGTGGCCCGCACTAACACCCCATCCGAGGGAAAGTATTGTTATAATTTATTAAATTGGAATAATGTAAATTTTTTTTAAATGTTGTTGAATTTACTATTTTAATAATAAATATTAATAATAATAAAAATAATTAAAGTTTCATAAATTTAAAATAATCCAAAAAATTTAATTTAATAACAATTTGTTTTATTTAACAAATTTAAAAATATTATTTAATTAGTTTTGAATAAAATTAATTTTTTATACTCTTCTTAGAAAATGCATTAGATAACATTATAATATTTATTGAAACTAAGTTACTTTTCTATACAATTTGTATATTACTTTTCTATGCAATTTGTATAGATATTTATGAATGAAGAAGTGGAAAGGAATTGGATATAAGAAGTGGGGAATAATTATTGAGATGGAATTTGAAAAGAAAAAAAATATAATTGAATTTGTGACTTTGAATATTTATTTAAAAAACAAGTATTCTTTGTTATTTATTTTAATTTATTTCTAACATAAACTTTAATTTATGATGTTTATGATAGATTTTTTGTTATTATTATAATTTTGTTAAATTTGAATAATGCATTTTTTAATGTAATTAATTTTACTATTTTGATTTTTTTAAGGCCACCTCTAAGCTAGACACCAAATTGGTGTATGAGACCTCTATGCTTTTTAATGGTAAAGTCTAGAAAGGTATACATATCCTACCCGTATAGATTTGAACATGTGACTTCTTAGGAGGAAACACATGTTCTTAACTATTAGACCCACTTTATATGGTATATGTTAATAACAATAAAAATAATTAAAGTATAAATTCAAAAATATTATTTTATTAATTTTGAATAAATTAAATTTTTATACTCTAAAAATATGGATTAGATAACATTATAATATTTATTGAAATCAAATTGCTCTTTTCTATGTAATTTTTATAGATATTCATAAATAGAGAAGTGAGAAGGAATTATTGAGATGAATAGTCACGTCAAATAAAATATAATTGAATTTGTGACTTAAATATTTATTTTAAAAGAAAAAATATATTTTTATTATTTTAATTTATTTTTATGATAAACTTTAATTTAATTTATAATGTTTATAATACACTTAAATTATTATTGATTTTACTATTTTAATAATATATTGTAATAATAAAAAAATAATTAAAATTTAAGAAATTTAAAATAATTTATAGAAATCTAATTTAAGAATAACTTTTAGTTGTATTTAAGAAATTCAAAAATATTGTTTTAGTAGTTTAGAATAAATTAGACTTTCATACTATTAAAAAATGCATTAGATAACATTATAATATTTATTGAAATCAAATTATTTTTTTATGAAATTTGTATAGGTATTAAATAATAAAGAAGTGGGAAGAAATTATTGAATTGGATGTTCAAGACCCAGAAGATATGATGGAGTTTTCAGCAGAAGATTGGACATGGACAGAAGTTTGGGTAGACCAAATTGCAATCATTTTGTATTATAGACTTGAAGTTTTCATAAATGGGGAGCAATAAGAGAAAGTGCACCTACTCAATTTGTTGTTCGGACTAGACAAAGTAAAAAAATGGAGGATATCAAAGAGATTAAATTTGGAACGTATATAGAGTATGCTATGTGAGTCTTCATATTTTTCTTCAATAAATTTATAAATTTTGATTTCTAGTTTCCTATGTCAAACATGCATAAATGTTTTATCTATTTTTTTGTAATTTTTCGTATATAGCTATTGGTGTGCATATGGTCCCGTGCCCACATGACAAATTACCATGAATGCACTAGTTGCTGGGAAATAAAACGTAATCCACGTCAAAGCATTAAAGTCGGTTTTCAATGTCATTTTATCGTACGATGACTTCAACTCAGAACAGATGATGTTGCTATAACATACACTGCATGTAGGCATATTGATAAATATAATATTGTCTTCCATGGGACTGATGCAATTAGTAGGCCTCAGTCATTCAATTATGCACCACATTTGACCATGGATATACGAGATAGTATCGTACATTTGATTGAAAATGGTTTAAAAGTTACGATGATATGGGACAAGTTCATATCAGATGTACAACATGAATCTAGTGAATTGTTCATAGGGATAACTCGAGATGCCTTAATGACAAGACAAGATATCTTAAACATTTACAATGATATTAAAAGGTTAGAATATGTGAAGGATGAAAGTGATCCAAAGAGTGTGGAGTGTTGGTACAATGATTCTTCTGAGAGCTTTTTTTTCTACCAAAAAGAAGATGTTGTTCAATACATCCCTTTTATAATAGACATACAAACAAAGTGGATATGTTCAATGATGGTCAAACACTCACACAACAATGTTATATCAATGGATTCAACATTTAGCACAAATAAATATGGGGTGAGTACATATTTATCATTAATCATATTCATTTATTCATCATCATTTCAATGCTTGTAGTTTAAATATAAATATAATTATGTCTTCTTTTGAATGTAGTAACATTGATGATTTTTTATGAACATCACAATGGGGTTCCAATAGCTTGGGTGAAATGTTTTGTAATGGAGAGGACGGAATGAAGAGAGGCGAAAAGCCAAAGCGGCTAGGGCCTAAACCCTAGCTGCCCCCGATCTGGATTTTCGTTTGCAGGAGCTCGGATTTTTGTTTGCAGGAGCTCGGATCCGTCAGAAGAAGCCGACCAACGCGTCCCTCCCACGATTTGCACGCGAGCACGTCCCTCACGCGATTTGCAACGCGATTCGCCTGTGCTTTCATGCGTACTGGAGTAGCAGACTGGCCCAGGGCAGCGGTTTGGTGACTCAACGCATTGCCTGAACGTTGGCACGCGTCTTGGAGAAGCGGTAGTTTGCAGGAGGTCGATTGTTGTTTGCAGGGACGCCGACCAAGGATTACAGGGCCGCGAAACAAAACGACTTAGTGGGGCATGCGACTGGAGAGTGCAAGGGCACGTCTTATACAAATAACTCTGTTGCTTGTTGGTGGGCGGTGCCTTCAACGATGGCTCCAGTATCGAGCGCCGACCAACTGGAAGCTTTCAAAATGTTAGTCCGCTCAGCAGGACCAAAACCTAAGCCTTCTCTCAAATCCAAGTTTGTTAAGAAGATGGAGGAGATCCCCTCTCTGGAGCTAGATCCAGAGGACCCCTGCAAGCTTGCCCTTCTTCTAGCTGCGTGAGGTCGATTGTTGTTCAAGGGACCACCAAGGATTACAAAAATACAAACAAAACGACTTGCTGGGCATGCTTAATCGAGAGTGCATGGGCACGCCTTATACAAATAACTCGCTGTTTCGGTTAAGGGCTATGCCTTCAACGATGGCTCCAAGACGGAAATGCACTAACCGAAGTTTCAAATGTTAGGTCCGCCACAGACTAAAACCTAAGCCTTCTCAAATCCAAGTTTGTTAAGAAGATGGAGGAGATCCCTCCGAGCTAGATCCGTGACCCCTGCAAGATTGCCCTTCTTCTAGCAGAAAAATCCCTCATTGGAAAGTTTATGGGGTTATGGCCAAGCCCCCAAATCGGAGGCATGGATGGAAGATCGCTGGAAGATGTTGATACAGGGAAATGTTACTCTATATGCAGTAGGCAGGGGATTTTTTATTTTCAGCTTCATGAGGAAAGTGGATCGAGATCTAGTTTTCAGATCTCCGGTCCCTACTTCATGGGGTCGAAAGGGCTATTCTTAGCCCCCCTGGAATCTTGACTTCAACCCCGGAGTCGAGATCACAAGAGCTCCCCAGATGGGTTAGGGTCAGCTTCACCTTCCAATGCATCTCCTCGGGGTTGGGCTCGAGGATATTGGTAACAAGTTTGGCAAGCTTCCCCGAAAGGGCTGGGAGCCAAGGGGAACAAGCCTCCCCAAGGCCAATTTGTGTTGAGGTAAATCTTGAAAAGGACCGCCAGAGCATTAAGCTCTCCCCTGGGGAATGGTGCAACATCCGAGCCGGACTACGAAAGCAGATGCCCCTTTAAGTGCTCGGGTGCCATGCTTACAACACTTCACAAAGTCAGCCCCAAAATCTCGAGGGAGCTGTGACTACCAAAGAAGATGATTTTTATCCAAGAATTCAACCGGGAAGGCGCCCAAGGCTAAAGGATCCAAGGCAAATTTCAGCCCCAAAGGCCACCCATCCCAGAGGCAACTCTAGAGACTAAAACAACTTTGATGTGTTGGAAGGAGGATGAAGCTCGTGATCCGTGGCAAAGAAATAAAGTAGTTGAAGACTTCTAGACTGAACCCTCCTGATTCCACCACTATGGCAAAGAAGGTCCCAGCCTCCAAACTTCGCCAATGCACTGGTTGTTTCACCGTGGAAACTTCAACCCGGATGACAATCTGGGCCTGCCCACCCCTCTCTACTGTGAGGGATAAAGACCAATAAAGCTCGCAGAGAAAAGGAGTCGGCCTCCAACATTTATTTAGGATCTCAGAAAAAACTGGACCCCTACATTAAGGGAAATTTTCATCCCCCTCGGCTTAATGTTTTGCTTTGCTTTTGTCTTTTACTATGTTCACAATTTGTGAGAATTTACTCAATGTGATGCAATTTTGTCATTTTCTCCAATTAGTTCAAGAAGCAAATGGGATGGGTTTCCTAAGACGTTCACAAGAAGGTTGGCAGTACTATTAGAGGTCACCAACCTTCTTCGATTTGTAACTTTCTGACTAAACCTACCAAAGTCGATTAATGCAACATAACCGCTCTAGTTAAAAAATTGGGTGGATTTACCACGCAATACTACTTGGATGATATATGTAAATGGATGTCATCACTTTTTTAGAGTTGGAAGCAATGAACGTCCAGATTGGCATGTTCGAGCTTTCATTACATATGATGTTGTAGCTGAAATTGAGGTATTAAGGTGACATGTTTTTTTTTAGGAAAATTGAAAATAATAATGTTTATATACTTTCCAATGTTATATCATTCTCAGATTTTGACCAATACATGTAGATATTATTATTATGTATAGCATGTACTGTTACGGTTGAAGAACATCGGTAATAAAGTCAAAGGAAAGGAAAACAAAATTTGTATTTTTTGTGCTTTAGGACATATCATGCACTCATGTCAAGATGATGCATCTATACAAAATGAAGTTGCAAGGATCTTTGAAGATTTCAACGAAGAAACAAACTTCTTGAAGTATTTTAAAACCACTTGGCTAGCCAACAATAAAATATGTAAGTTTTTTTTAACTAGATTCATGATTGTATTCTACAATAATCATATTTACTAATATTATTTTCCCCCAACTAATATCTATATGTTTGTTTTCTATTCCTGTATATGTGGGAAAAATCTTACAAAAATTTTCCTCACTCTAATCAAGAGACAAATAATTCCATTGAATCTTATCATGGGTATATAAAAAAAAAAGTACTTAAATGAGAAAAAACAATGCAAATCATAGACAAGTTTATTGGTTAATTCATGTGCTATTACCTAATGTTGAATTTTATTACATTCATATGCAACGTTTTTAAAGAATTTGGTGTTATACGACCTAGAAAAATCCCTAGAACAATTGAATGCATCAAAGTGTAGAGCAAACCAAATCCCTAATGAAGATTGTGTTGTTGATCCAAAAGTAACAATGAATATCAAGTTCATAGCCAAAATAAGAATAATCATGATACAGATTATATTGTCTTATAAATTGTGAGATTTGCACTTAAGTAATTGCGAATAGATAATAAATAGAAACATTTGTCAGCATGTACTAAAAGTTGGTATGCTACTAAAAAATAATGTTTCAGGTGATATTCTAATGTCAAATGTCGCTAATTCTAGTATAGAAAGGCCTAGATTTTTAGTTTTAACTCAAAATGAGTTATTCTGTATTCAACCGAATCGAAACAAGTTTCCGCCACCCATCAATTCCTCCTCATAATCTCAATCGTCATAATGAAACAAACATTAATTATGTGGATAATAGTGGCCCCTTGAGGTCAATGAAAGGATATCTATGATTTCATCGATTCATCAAGAGTTGAGGGAATGTTAGCCATAATACCTCCAACTTTGGAGAGGGCATATGCATATAAGAATTTGTTTAGCAAAGCACATCAACAATTTAATCAACAAGAAAATCAAATTTTTTTCAATGCAACTCCATCCAAGATCATTAAGAAGAGACAACATAGTTTTGAAACTCCGAAGCTTTAACATATCTCTCGTGATTTTCATTTCGCGAATATCTATGGATTATGTGTCCTCTATGCAAACTAAAACAAAAAACAGTTCATTTCTTCTATCAAATGCAAAACACATTTTGGATAACGCTTTTGTTTTAATCAATGTTTTTTTCTTGTCCCAGGTATTGTAACGACGTCATATGAGATTGATCTATCATTATCTTGATTCCAACATAAAAACTTGCACAAGAAAAGAACTTGTTAACCCTAAATTTCAAGAAAAAATGATTGAAGATTGAATATAAATTTGAACACATTCAAATAAAATATATTGTGTACATGTGTAACATGTATATATAGACACACTAAGCAAGACATCCCTCGACGGATTATATTCATGAGCCATTTTCACCATTCAACAACTTGTTCGGATTCAACGATCGCATTATGAGGGTTCATCCGACACCTTCAAGTGCTCATTTTATCGATGTCTTTGCACCGCAGTTCTCCTTTTCCATGACTACCAAAAAATTCAAATTAACAATGTAATGTTTGATTTTATGAAGACGGCATAACCAATAGAATGACCGTGAATATTTGAACACCAAGCACACCCATCTAACCATATCCAATGTTGATTGAATCCAATTTCAAGGCTCTTTCAATGAATCATAAAATTTATCAAAACAATGTTGTACATAATATAAAAGGTCAGGTGCTCGATCTTCACTTATATAAAATTGATACTCTTTAATAACATGTCGATTATTCTAAGCTTTCTATGTTATCAAGACCTATCAGCATGTCTGTATAGAATGTGGAAAAATATAGTGAATTGATCATAATGATAATATTAACTTTGTATTTAATTTCAGGTAATGAATATGTAATTCTCTACAAAAGAAACTATAGACAAAATTGTCCCTGTTGGAAACACTACAATTCAAACAATCCTGTGAAGTGTTTGAATTGTAGGTCTTTCCATCAAGTTCTATGTGAATGATTGCGTATTTATAAATTTCTTCCTCAAACTTCTTCAAAAATCTATCAATGCATTTTATCTACTCTCAAATCAATCCTTTTGGAAATAACATTTGAAGAATGTGGAGCTTGTTGTTGATATATTCATATCTCTTCCAATTGACTATTATATTATAAAATGATTGATCATTCATATCAATATGATACTTTGAGTGAAACAAACTTAGATTTCCACAACGCATCACATTTCTTCCACCAACACATTTTTTTGTAAAATAAATCATCACCTTCTCTTTCACATAGAATTTCTATATAAGCTACCCGAATGGAAGGAGGAGGTGAAATTGGCCATAAAGTTTTACCAAAAATAAAAATAAAAGTGTCATAATACAACTCAAATGCCACATGATAATGACAACAACAAGTGTCACAAAAAAATATGTGTTTAACATACCAGGGTTTTTGTTGCACAAATGTATTTTGTATTGATGGAAATTTTAACTCTTTGTGCTCTTCTGAGCTTATTGAACAATTCTATTTGTGTCATTGAAATGTATGTTTTGATGTTCTTCACATTGTTTTCATGCTATTCTTCATCGCACACACACTCCCTTGTATGTGGTGAAACACAAGATCCTTCCAACCAACACCATCGGCCATAGTTTTATCATTTTTTTACAAGTCTATCTTTGTAGGGTTGTCTAGAAATCATTGTCCAAGCCAACTCATCATTTGCATCTATTTCAGAATCTAAATTTTCTATGCTTGTGCAATGTTTTTCTTGACGCCTCATTGGTTTTGCCATGTGTTGTGTCAAATGATCTTTTATATTGCTAGATGAAATAACTATTGTTTGTATCAGCTTCTATGCAACACCGACATATTTTTTTGAGATTTTCCAAAGCTTTAATACACTAGTTATATTGTCGTTATTATCTCTGCTTCACCTTGTATCTTTTGTCAACTTTTGAATACCCACTAATGATGTATCTTCTTTTAACTTCTCTTTGACTTTGCCAGACAAAATAAAAGTTGAGCTTTGTAATCACATCGATTAGTCTTTGAAAAGTATTATACATATTCTTACTTTGATATCTTATATAATGCTTAGCTTTTTCTTCCTAAATTTGTCAAGATCAACATTTTCTAATATTTCATCATCAATGTTGATGTATTCTTGCATATTTCAATTTAAATTTTATATTAAAAAATAAAACCCCAACATAAATTCACTAAACTATATATATACAAGTGTTCATCTCAGACATCCAAATTTATGTACATAGCTATAGGTGATTCGTCTTCTAATTCAACAACGCTCTCTGCTTTAATTTCGGTTTCAACGCCTTCTTTGACATTATGAGACAAATCTATTTATGTTTTTGAAAAACACTGTAAATTGTAATTACAATCAATTATATTAAATAATATTTTAAATTTGAATTCTATACTTACAGTATAGACAATATGCATACCTAGTTGGACTTCTTCTTGTTGAAATCTCTATTTACATCATCATCGCTTTCTTCAATATTTGCATGTTCTCAAGTTTCTTTCTCCAATAATGTTCTTTCCTTTGTTCGTTATGGTGAGTTTCATATCAAGTGTGATCAAATTTTCTCTTGCACAAAACTTTGTTTCCCATGACTTTTATAGCTATCTAGAAAAAGATATATTCAACAAAGACTTCACCTTGAAAAAATGCTCAACATTTATCTTTCAACATATAAATTGTTATTCCAATAAAAACTTGAACAAACATCAATTACCTTATTCAACAAAAACCAAAAAGATGATTCGAAAATTTGTTTAGTTGATCTAGAAAACCATCAAACAAGCGATGAATTGTGTTAAATGTGTTCGGCCCAAAGTGTATTTATACGATTTGGCGCGAAATGAAATGATACGACGTGTCTTTTCATTTTTTCCGACCGACGAAATTCGCTCAACCATCTTTCGGCCGAAACAAGGTTTTTTTGGCCAAAAACCTTGGAAACCGTTTAGTTTTGACGGTTTCCATTAGAATTTAGTCTTTCGGCCGAAAGAATATTTTTTCAGCCGAAATATTCTTTCGGCCGAAAACGAGAAATTGGGAATGTATAAAGAAACTAGAGAATTCCCCCAAGTTTACTTGAACTTTGGAGGTTGCGGACTCCTACAAATACTCAGAATTTGGTTTCAAAAATGACACCAGCATTTGCAAAATTGAATCTACTTTCAATTCCTATAATTTGTTTTCATTTTCATTATTTTTATCTAATTTTATTTAATTTTTTAAGAAAATCACTACATAATATTTTCAGTAGACATTATGATTCAGTGAAATGAAATATCTGTATCTCTAAAAATACATAGTGAAAAATTTAGAAAAATTTGTATTCATAATCCTTAAACTGTTCTTTTCAAAAGGGTATTTTTAGATTTTACTTTTAAGTAAAAATTAAGATAGATACAAGGTGGAGAAAAACATGTGTTTAAAATATGCAATGTTTTCATCTTGGTCAACTTAAAAAAATTCTAGAAATTATAATATTCATCCGTTAGATTCAAAATTATAGTCATAATAAAATAGAGTATATGTAGATTGTTGCGATATATTTCGTTCGTTAAAATGATAAGTTTAATAATAGATACATTGTTGGAGGAAAAAATA
>SNQJ01S0104088.1:1491-11737 GCA_010110895.2 Picea sitchensis | reverse complement strand
ATACAAAAAGGTACAAGCTGTAGTAACTGGACTTCCCCAACCATGGGGAAACCAGTCCAGCCAGCCCAACCAGCCAATAGTTCATCAAGTTATAAGTAAAACCAGAGAGAGAGTAGCTATACTGTTTATTTATACTATTTATCATTTGACACCTAGAACTTAAAACTTAGACACCTGGCAGGTAACTGGTCTGCATGGCTTGAAGGTCTCCTGGCCAGGGCTCTTCCTCAATGCATACTGTCTCATCGCCCAACTGCTTGTCATCTTCCTTGCCGTCCTCAGCTCCTTCGGTGCCTTCCTCGCGCGCATCCTGCTTCATGTCTGCTTGGCTTGGCCCCCTGTGCTGATCCTCCTCTTCGTTGACGTTGACAGGATCCGGGAACAGGGCTGCATGCATTGACACAATAATCTGGAGGAAGCTGGCCACCTTTGCATCCATGGCCTGCACGCGAAAGTGCAGATCTGCCACCTCCTGCCTTAGCTCGAAAACCAAATTGTGCAGTACAGACAAACTATTCCTAAATTGCTCTCTGTCAAAGGACTCCTGGCAGTTGGGACCTGCCCCTCAAGGCACACCCTGTGGAGAAGGTTCACCATCCAGTCTGCTCGGAGGGTCATGGAGGGTCACGGGGTTATGAGGGGCTGCTGGAGAGTCATTGAGAAGCCGTAGGAGTGAAACGAGCGTGCGAGGAATGACTGCCATGGAGCTGAACTGCGGAGGTCGCAGAGAGACAGGAGTGGAATTGGACTGATGGCGAGGGGAGGAATCATCAGAGGTGGAATCCAGAGGAGTGATCGAAGGCCTTCAAGGCTTCCAAGGGGAGCCCCGCTTGGGTTTGCCTCTTGGCCTCGTCATTAGAAGCTCAATGTAGCTGGCTAGAGGGACGAAGGTCGCCTGGTACCAGAGGAGAAGAATAGGGATGGAATTCAACGACGTAGGGAGATGCTCTGCAAACATCGAACCGAAGTGAGCCGAATCCATAGTGCACCAATTCATTCGATCTTGTAGTGAGGGGAGAGGACTGCGTTGTTAATGCGCCCTCACATCACCATAACTTCCATTTAAATTTCGAGTGGGGTGATGGGCTATGGCACAAGCCCATCACGTGGCTCCATGCCACGACGCCCAGTATCCTCACTCATCTCCTGCCACGTTGAGCAGTCTGACACCCCATCCGGGGAGTTATCTATCATTCTAGCTTTGCGAATGCATTGCTGGAGGATAGGGTGATTCTGATCCTGGGTTGCATGACAGTGAAGGTCTGGTTCTCGTCGGTTGGCACCCAGGTTGGCGAGTTCATCATCAACTTGATTTGCTTTCCTTTTGATGTGTGCAGGGATGAAGACCTGATTTGGATTGAGTAAATATGCGGTGATCTGTAAGCCATGTGGCAGTCTCCAGTTGGGTGAGATACTGTCTGGTTTTGCTCCATTTAAGATTCGACGCAGCAGTCCGATGATAACTTGAGAGTCCCCCTCTACGATCACCTTTGTGTAGTTACTTTTGGTGGCCAATTGCAGTCCTTTGATGAGTCCCCAGAGTTTTTCTACATTGTTCGTGGAATGTCCGAGGGATCCTGCCATTATTTCAAGGATGTGTCCGTGGTGATTGCGATAGACCACTCCATACCCAACGGCGCCGGGATTGCCTTTCGAGGCTCCGTCGAAATTTAGCTTAACAAAACCTTCAGGGGGAGGGGACCAGAAGGAGGGGCTGTTCATAGGGAATTTGGAAGAAGGGGGGAGGGGGCGAATCTGAAGAGTAAGAATCACAAGTTTTGTTTTTACTGTAAAGTGAAATTAGAAATAAAAAAATACTTTTGTATGCCGAAAGTTGAAGAACTTGTGAAAATATAGTTTTTTTTTTCTCATAAAATAAGCAAAATAGACACCCATCTTCATGATTTCACCCCTATTCTAACTATGCTTTAGAAAAGTCAATTTTTACAAATAGGTAGTAATATGCATTTTCTCACTTTTTGAGAAACGAAAGCGAAACTTACCTAATTCGTCCTTGATTGCATGAAGAGAATCTAAACCCTAGAATTAAAAGGGAAGGTTGGAAGTTGAACCCACATTGATGCATAGGAAAAGGAGTCCAATAAAGTGTTATAAGTAGGGAATCATGACCTCATGCAAAAGCTGACATGACCCTAGACCAGGGTCTAGAATGAAGAATGTGATCATTGTCAATAAGAGTTGAATTCCATTAAAAAGAAACTCCTAGGATGAGGGTAAATGTTGGATTTAATCAATAATAGATTAATCGGTTTCAAAGGTATTGTGATATTTTGGTAAATTCATTCATTTCCATGAATTAACAAAAAGGATTGAATCAATGCTTGAAAATGTGTAAAATTGATGTAGAAAACATCCAAAAGTTGTAAAATTGATACATACTACTTGTAGAATAGGTCGAGTTGTTCTAGAGTGGTAGCATTGGTTTCCTTTGACATGCTTCTAGAATAACATGGTTCCTTTGATTGGGTTTTAGCACTCACATTTAGAGCATCGAGTTCATTCATTCTAGTAATTAATGAAATGGTGTGACTTATTGTTTAGAAAACACTTAAAATTATTTAGGAAACATCCAAAATACATAAAATGAATATATATGATTTGCAAAAGAGGTATTCAATGATCCTAGAGCAATAAGGTTGGTTTTCCTTTGACTTTCTTACAAAATTTGAGGATTCATCTTATTAATTTTTAATCATGAAATTCATAGCACCAACATCTACCTCCATGTTTTGGGGCTTAAGAATCAGGCCTAAAAATTAGGATCCCCTCAAACATTAACACCCAAAAAATAATTCATTGATACCTACAAAAGCCAACATAAACCTTGATGTTGTGGATATGGCTTTTATCAACCTAAAGATCAAATAGTTGCCCTTTAAAAATTAGAATTAATTGATAGTATAAATAAATAACAATGGGAAATGTATAATGCAAAATGCAACAACCATTATTTGATAGACATGATCAATAATGCTATTGCAAGAATTTTGATTTAAAAAGATCAAATGTATGATGGATTATTAGACAAAAGATACCAAACAACCTAAGTAGTAAATATTATGGATGTGCATATACCTCATATCATACTATATTAAAATATTATTATTAATATATCAACCAAAACAAAAAAAAAAAATAGTCTGAAATAATTTTTAAGTGTCTCGTATATTCATGAAATTTGTAGTCAAGGTCTTTCAACTACTCTCCATTAAAAGGTTGTAATTCCTAATTGTATAAATAATAAACATTAAAAATTTTGTGAATAGAGTATGGTTCTTTCACCTTAAGATTTAAAGAATAGATGTGAGTGTAAAATTATTTTCATTAATTCTTAATTAGAAGATAAATATATTATAAGTTATAAAATAATAAAATTATGTAATATAATAAGAGATTGATTTAATAATTAAATTATAATAAATTTTATTATTTAAAA
This sequence comes from Picea sitchensis, assembly GCA_010110895.2. NCBI lineage: Eukaryota > Viridiplantae > Streptophyta > Pinopsida > Pinales > Pinaceae > Picea > Picea sitchensis. Next base: position 8,280 of record SNQJ01S0104088.1, on the reverse strand, counting down.
AAACATGAAAAATTACAAATTACAAATTTTATTTATCTAAAGCAATACTCTGAAACAATAGCAATTTGTAAGAATTTATCTAGACAAAGTAACCTTCACCGTTTTGGAATCTATATAATAATTTTAAATTTTGATATCCATGTAAAAAAAAACTCAAGATTGTGCCTATCAAAATAAAATTTCAAACTGATGTATATTTATGAAAGCCTTTTATGTAGAGATGAAATTTTTGGACGAAACATAGAATGAAGTTTAAATTTGCTTATATAATTAAATGTAAATCTAAAATATTAAATATTATTTATTAAAAATAATAATAATTTAAATTTACAATTAATATTAATATAAAGATGAATATAATTTAAAATTATAAGTTTTTAAACTTGATTGAATTTAATTAGTAGAGAAGGAAAGAAAATGAAGGAAAATTACAACAAGTCTTTAGACTCTCATAAAGAACAATGAAGAACAAATCATCACAATGTTGGAAAATACTTTAATTTTTAATTAGAAAAGAAATTGAAAAGGTTCACTTTATGTAGTATTTTTTAATTATTACTTTTTAACAGCATTACCTTATAAAAGATAAAAGAGATAAATGTCTATAGCCATCATATGTGAAATCACTATAAGTAACAGGATGATGACCACCTACTTACATTTAGATTTCGAACATTATAGCACATTCTACTTAGAGAAATTCATAAATAACTCCAAAATATACGAAATCCAAGATTGTGAAAAAGTATTTTTATTAATTTTAACAGACGGAATCCAAGATTGTGAAAACATAATTTTATTAATTCTAAAAGTATATAATAGCAAAGACTTGAGAAGATCTTTTATTACATTGAAAGGTGTATATCTATTGATAATGGATACAATTAATGATCTTTTCATCTTATTTAACCTTAAACTCTAATCTGATGGCTATGCATTGAAGATGTTAGCATATTCTTAGTCGTCCTACAAAGTTAATGGATCAGATTTATTGTTCATAACTTTCTTGCATTTATCAAGGCATCCGTTAACATGTTTACCTTTTAACATTTATCTAATCACATTAAAAAATTACTGTAAGGATATGTAATTGCCACGTTTAAATGATTAAGTTGGATTAAACCGTGGCATCTAAATAAATACCCACATTCTACTTCTGAACCGGCCGTATGCCCACTTGTTCCATTTATCAACCTAATGCAGCCAAACGTTTCATATTCAACGTTCTCAGCCGCGAGTTAATGACTATGCTAATTCTTAAATGGCTAAACAATGAGCAAAAAAAAACAACGTGCCCAATTAAAAAAAAATGGGATCTTAAAAAATGAACCAAAAAGCAGCCGTGATAGATTTCAGTAAAATTGAGAGGCCAAAAAGGTGATGAATGAGGCCATAAGGACAACGAAGAGGTGATGAAGAGGTTCCTTATATGAGCAAGCTGGACCTTGATTTCATTTGTGTAGTGCACATGCGCATCTCGTTTCAGTTTTTCCGAGGCATCCTACTTCCCTGTCTAAAATGTTGAAGAGCTCGGTAACCTGTGCATCACTGCCAAAGTAGTTTTTAACTAAGCCACTTCTTCTCAGCAAAGCCACATCGTCTTCCGAGTTGATCAACTCATCCATTAAACAATTGATTTCACATGGCTTGGCTTGCACATCTCAAAAGGATGACATTAACAATGGCTTACTGAATGATAAGTTTGCATCTTTGTCGAAACCTTGGGAGGGATTCTGCAGCCAGCCACTGGGAGTTCAACTCAAAGACATGAATCTCGCTAAAGTCGCAAGGATACATGCGCATGAACCATGTGAGGCTGTTGTTGAATCGGTTCGTGCCCAGATCCAGAAACACCATTCTCTTTCCCTGGTTTAAATCAATCTTGGAAGCCAAATTCCAGGTAAGGTTATGCGTTCTGTCCACATCCGGAGTGAATCTGAGGGTGTACTCCTTAAATCTCGAGACCAACATTTTCATTTGCTGCACTGTCTTCGCCCTCGGTAATGGCGATCAATATCCGGCCTGCTGCAGAGTCATTAAGACTTTGTCAGCAGGCTGTCAGTGCATGGATGTAGCCATGCTGCCATCTGCTCATCCACGAGTCAGCATGCTGTCAGTGTATGGATGGAACCATGCCTTCATCTGCTTATCCATGGACTTGCGTAAAACAAAACGGTCAATAATAAGTCAAACTATTGCTTCAACTTTTGCCTCTACCTTTGAATAGATTTAGATATGGATGAGTAGACCTTGGAGATCTGCGAGATGGCGGTGAATTTATGCTGGATGATCAGGGGCTTACCTCTATAGCAGGTTACTTGACTTGGGATTGACTAAATCTTTCTCGAATCTAACAGAGCTTAATTGTTGCATTAATCGTCCCCTTAGTCTACTCATGAACTGGAAAACATTCTACTCGGAGCTAACTATCTACATCCTCAAGTTAATTGTGTACATCTTACCTGAACCAACTCGAAATCTTATATGGCAACCTGCTCTCCTCATACATTCGAGCTTCACATGTCAGCTTCGTCCAGAAATTTTATCTGTTCCATATGTCCCTGGTATATGTTGAAATTGTGAACCATTTTTAATCCATGAAAATAAGAGTATTATTTTAGGGAAAATGGTAAAGCAAATGTTTGGTCTGAATAGCGTGCTAAATTTGAAAGGATTGATAAAAGTTGGTCAAAAATTTAGGCCGATAGTTTACAAGAAATTTAGTGGAAGTTCACCGTGTTCAATTCTCAGTGCAACCAGTTTACATTTGTTGTCGGTTCAGCTCCGCTGCCCAAGTGTTGTCGATTCAGCTATGAATTAAACATGGGTTAACTCTGCCCAAGAAATTGGGTCTGGGGAGGATTAAGCAGAACCTTGTAACTATTCCCAACAACTTCATGTATTAAATTCATGTGCTATTGCTATTGCTTGTGCCCTATTGCTTGAGGATTCTTGCATTAAAACAATCTAACATATTCCTGCAATAGCCAATATGTTCCCAATTTTTTTGGGGGAATCCACTGATCCTTGAGGAACTCTGGGGCCTATTGCTTGAGGAAAACTAAAAAAAATTAGAATTTTTTGTTTTGAGAAAATAAGTAGAATTTAGTTTACAAATAATTAATTAATGTAAATTTGTTTTTATATTACACAATGATATGAGATTGTATTTACCAATAATTAATGATAATAATATAGGTTATTCTATCTTTTGATTTAATCAACTTTAAATATGTGAGTTTAGTTTCCATCTTTGAGGATTCTTAAACAAGCCACATGTGGCAATGTCCTTGCCGATACTAAGGTTTTGAAAAAAAATTGAACTGCAAATCATGCTAACCTAGGAAAACTCCGACTCCGCGACTCTGTTGCACTGTAGTTGAGGGCTCTGTTACGCTGTAGTCCAGGGACCCTTTTCGTTATCTTCTCCTTTACTCTCCCTTTGGAGAATCATCAGAAGGAAACAAGAAAGAAGTAGCTCCCATTACCCTTTTCATTTTGGAGCATGCAGAGCATAGGAACTGCATTGTTGGCCAGTACTTTCAGAATTGGGAGTTTTCTCACTAGTTTTCTTCTGAATGTTTCGAGTGATGTCAGTGGGCCACACTCGCTGGATTCTGAACAATTTAAATGCATATAGTATTTACTACTATTATGCGATGGTGTTTATTCTTGGCTTTTTAAATCCTATTTTCTTTGTGGTTGTCTCTCGGTTTTATGCATACAAAAGAGAAACCAACGAGGCATTTGGCAGTCACAACCCCCTTCTTACACTCACTAGACGAACCTACCGATTCGAGACTTGCTAAGCATAGTAGAAAAAACATTATAGAGGTAGGAACACACCGAAGAAATACATATAGAGGCCCGATCTTTCATTTTTCGTTGGGGTGTAGTCATTTCTATTGCTTAAAGGCGAACAACCTAATGAATACGCGGCGAGCAACTCGACATGCATAAAGAACAGGAACAGTCTGGAATGGTATAAACACATCTTTAGAAGGTATCCACTCTAACCATCAATAGTACGGCGATCTTGCACTTCTTCTCGGAGAGATTTCCACCTCGAATTCTTCCATACAGGTTTTTTCGATCGAGGTCTGGCATGGACATGCAGGTGCAGTGACAACAAAGGAATTGTCATGTGTTGCTGCGATACCCCCACTACCCCCAATACCTCTCCAGTTGGACATTAGACTGTGCTTATGCAAGGTTTTTAAAGTTACCTAACGAGAGTCACCCCCTTCAAATTGTTAATAGATTTATCATGTTTATTATTAAATATATTGTACCCTCAACAGTATAACCGTACACTGCCAGCTGTACTGGATAGTTGTACTTTCTATTTCCGTCTTGCTTGAGCATATATATAGCTCAACCATCTTACATTGTAACGATCTTCTGAGTTATGTACTTCTTCATAAATTTGAATATACTATTATTTTCTCTCTGCATTTCTCTGTGCTTCACAATTTATCATGGTATCAGAGCTTCAACAGTAAGCCTCTTCACACAGTCGGGAGAGCAACACGATCCTCACAGCGCAGAGCTTACACGCATCTTGAGAGCACGCGACACAATCTTTTCACAAGGCTTGGAGAGCTGTCCGTAATACTCTCTAAAAGATCGTCGTAAGAAGCTTGCGGAGGAAGCAGAGAACGCAGAAGAAGAAACCTGCACAATTTTATCAAAGAACCGTCAAAGATTGACGCAGAAGAGCTGCAGAACAGAAGAATGTTTAAAGAACTCGAAGAATTTGTTCAAATTCATTAAAGATTGCTGCAGAAGGCAGCATCGTTTAAAGATTTCAAGAAATCACTCAAATCTGTCAAAGATTGTAGTGGATAACGAAGAATTCGTGTATTTCTTTTAAATCTTTGAAAGATTCATGAATCTTTTCTTCCGAAGGAGAAAATTCCGTTAAATTTGAGAAAGATCGCGTCAAACATGCAAAGAACAGCCATTAAGGCTACAAGATTCACCTTGTGAACAGATCCGAGGCGGGAAACCAGTCCAGAAGGGAGTAGGAGAGCGCGGAAAAGGTGAAAGCATTTCAGTCGTCAGATCTTGCGCAAAGGACCGACAGCCATTGGATCAGCGAGAAGGTGCACGAGGTTTAATCCTCTGCAGTGCACAGGAGTGATTTCGACTTGTGAAGTCGCGAAATCCCGACATCATCTGGACCGTCCATCCAGAAACACGTGGCGATATCTCGGCATTTCGTGACTCGCAGGTGTAAAGGTCTGAAGACTGTCGTGAGAAATCGCGAATCACGATATCACGAGTCATTCTGGATCATTGATCAAAAAAATCGTGAGCCGTCGATCTTCTTTCATCGCAACATCAGTAATCATGAGTTGGACGTGCTAAAGCTTTCACTCCAAATATCCAATACGCGATATCGCGATATTCTGAGAAGGCTTGTGAGCCGTCCATTTCAGTGGACAGGTGGCAGTAGATCAACGCATCGTCAAATCGGCATTTCGGTATTCAGGGTTTCAATTTGTCAAAGAAACTTGACAACGCAACTCGCGAAATCGCGATACGCGAAATCCCGATCAAATCTTAGCCGTCCATCTCTCCAGGACGCGTGGTGCAAATCCGGGGACTCGAAAAAAGTCCCGAAGAAGAAAGCGCCATCGGCATATCGGGATTCGGGAAATCGCGAAACCTGAGAACAAGTGATCGGGTTTCTTTCCAATGAAATCCCCGACGCAAATCTAGCTGTTCATCTGTTAGGACACGTGGAGGCGATCAAAGCAATTTTGGGAAAAATCCCGACAAGAAAAGGTCATCGGCATTTCGGGATTCGAGAGACCAAGGGGTCGCACGTTTAAATCATGAAATCGCGAGGAAAGCACATGACCGTCCATCTGCTGGGACGTGTGGCAAAGATCAAGGGCATCGGAAAAGTCCCGAAAGGGAACACGCCATCGGAAAATCGGCGATCGCGAAATCGAGGAGACAGAGAACCTCGACATCAGAAATCGCGAAATCCCGATTCGCGATATCCTGATACGATCTGGACCGTTGAAAAGTTGAAGGGCGATTTTTCGCATTTCGGCGATTTGTAAGCCAAAGGAACGGGAAAATCCCGTAGCGCTTTAACATAAGGCGCGTGGTCACATTGCAAGGAGACCAAGGGCCATCTAAAGCCCAATAAGCTCCTATCGGCCATCGACACATCGGCCATTGGCAAATCGGCGTTTCTGAGATTAGAGGTAAATAAGAATTTTTTTTCTTTCCCTCTATTTTTCTAGCATTTAAAAAAAAAAAAAAATGGCGTCGACTAGCAATCTCGGCCTAACTCAGGGTCCGATTCTCCTTGGTAAGAATTACAAATTTTGGTCACTTCACATGAGGTAATTCTTGCAAGAACAAGAGTGCTGGGAACCAGTGGATCTTGGCTATGTAGAACCAGATCCAGCCGCCCTCACTGCCATGACAAATGCCCAGAGAATTGCTCAGGAAACTCTGAGAACCAAAGAAAACAAAGCGAAGTTCTGGATACAGAATTCAGTGGATGATTCGATTTTCTCGAAAATCACAGGCGCTGGTACTTCCAAACAGGCCTGGGACATCCTCAAAACATCCTACCAAGGAAATGACAAGGTAAAAATAGTTAAACTACAGTCCTTGTGGACACAATTCGAGACTCTCAGGATGACAGAGTCCGAAACTGTGGATCAGTTCATGACCAGAGTCATGGGAATTGTGAACCAGATCAGACTAATTGGTGAAACCATCACTGATCAACGAATTGTTGAGAAAATTCTCAGAAGTCTTCCC
>SNQJ01S0104087.1:48128-59066 GCA_010110895.2 Picea sitchensis | reverse complement strand
ATGATAGTGGACGAGAGCATGGATTCATAGATTGGTTCAGAGAGTGGTTCAAAGATAAAGGAACATTATCATAATGGATGATAATTACACAAGAATATTTGAATGCTTATTCTTGAATTCTTTTCATAAATGTCACTTTATTACACAAGGAAGCACCAATGGACAATAACTCCAAAAGGAAGCAGGTACATAAAGACTTATATTTTTTCTACACAACATCTTTCAAAGAAGTTGACAAACAAAGAGGTAAGAATAGAGATATGATTCCAGGGGAAGAGATTCATCATAGGCAAGATAGAGAGTTAGATTCTTGGAGAGAGAGAACCAAGGCATGTTTTCAGGAGGAGCGATTGTCACAAAGGAAGAATGAGTGATATGAATTCTTCATTAGTGTGATACCATTTGTCAAAGGGGGAGATATTATTCATATGAATGGAGAGAGAGTAATCAGAGGATTATAAGCACAGAGAAAGATCAAAGGCATTTATACAGGGGGAGCATCCCCAAGGAGAGTTCAGTCAAGGGGAGCAGCCCCAAAGGGAGATACCCTTTTCCATTGATGTCAAAGGGGGAGAGATAAAAACATTGATGAGGAGTATAATCATGAATGTTATCATTTCTAAGTGTTTCCATCAATGTTGGTGTTTCGATCAATGTTAAAGGGGGGAATTGTTAGACAGTTGGCTTAGGTTGATGAACAATTGGTCTGGATTGTTGGTTGTCATTGATGTCAACCCTTGGAGAGTGATATTGTATAGTGATGTTAACCCTTGGATAAATCCGATAATGAATTCTGGTAGCACAAAGGTATGGGTAAGGAACCCTATTTTGTTTGAGGTATAAAGGCATGAAGATCAATGAATTTACAAATAATACTATTCTAGATTGATAGTATATGTCATGCCATTTCCTGTGATATGCGGAACGTCACATAAATATTCACAGTTAGAGAGTTATGGCCATATGAAGTTGGAGAACCCTCATGAGTTATCTAGAAGCCTCTAGAAGTTCAAATAAGTCCATTATTTTAGAATCTCCTAGAAGAAGTGTACAAGAAAATAATTAAAAATAAATTAGTTGCAACAAGAAGTTGTGAGTTTGGTAATTATGGTAAAGTAGTTGTGATGAGAAAATTGAATCGTCAAAGTGGTTGACCAAGAAATAAATTAAATAATAAAGTGGTTGAAACAAGAAGTTAGTTAATGGAAAATAAGTTATGAATTGACTAATTATAGAAAAGTTAGCTATGCCCACCCTGACTGGTGCGCTCCCTAGTGTCCTAGATCTGATATTTCTGGTCTCCAATCCTCTTAAAAATGGCTTCTTAAGAATGGCTTCAATCATGTATATATGAATAAGATATGATCATGGGAATATATCTCTTGGTAGTTGTGACAAATCTGGACCCTCCAACTCAATATCTCCAAAGCCAGATGCACCCTCCTTCGAAAAACTCGCACAACTAGGAGAAGAAATAAATATGGCATTAAAACCCTCCACATAATGATGAGAAGACACGCCCAAGGGATGGAAACCCTCTTTATGGAACAATATCCTCTAGATCCCCAATCTCCTGACCAAATCGAGCCTTCCTTCCTTCAGCAATGTACCCCAAACCTACAGAAAAACCCCAAGATATGTGCCCTTGCTTCACAAACCCAAACTAGAAGTCTTCTTAATTGAGTAGAATGGTAAGGGTGGAATATTTCACCACCTTGGCCAAGCTTGGATCTGGAACATGATAATCTTTCACTCCCTTGCTAATCTCTAGGGTTTATTTAGTCAAAAACCTCAAGTATCTTGAGCTCTCTAGCCAAGAGGCCATACATAAAAAATCAATCAACATAATTAGAGAATATGAGCCCCTATCTCTCTTTTATACCCCTTTTCACCTTTTTCCTTCAAGCGACTTTCAATTCATCTTTAATATTTTCTCATAAAATCACTTTATTAATTTAATGTACCTTTTTTCTCCAAAAAGTGATTAATTCACCCCTATGACTTCTCCGGCCATTGAAAGTCACTTTTTTTTCATCCTATCCTATAGATATTTTTGCCCCAGTTCCAACGAGATATTACACTAATGTGTTTCTCCAAGAAACAAGCCCCAAATAGCACCTTTAGTGTAATTAATTAAAATATGCCCAATAATAACCCCGTTTTACAAGAATCTATTCCAGTTCTGAGACTTTTGCGACTAGTGTTATGATAAGGTAGTTATTTCAGATTCATCGCATCAATTTTTAAGTTGACGTTTCAGACCAAAAAAATGTGGTCCATCATCAGGAAGAGTTTTAAGATATGAAGGAAATCTGAAAAATCATCAAGTGTATAATCGTCGAAATGCAATGGAACCAAGGACAAGGTGTACATAATGGATCCTGATGATGAAATATGATGAATAATGTAGTCTAGCCCCATAAAAATCCTCAAAACATCTCGACCTCACTATCACCCCCAATTGGCTACTCTAGCAGGCATCCCAAACTGTAACATAAGGAAATCCAAAAATGGGGACATTATAGTCCTCCATGCCCGAATATTGCTTGTCCTCAAGCAATAGCAGAAGAAAACTATGTATGATCCCAGGGTCCCATATCCACCTAGGAGTCATGAAGTACTCTCCCCTCAAAGAATGGTCCCTCAAATTTTCTCCATGCATGCCCCGAGAATGCTCTTGATGAGTAGAACGATCATGTGCAGTAGATCCTCAATCAACTCCTTAGGAAACCGCTCTACTCTGATCTCAACTCCATCAACCATTGGACTACCAATCACTCTAATCCCTGGATCCCAAATAAATATGTGAACTAAAGTTCCTTGTAAAGTATAATCCTGTAAGACATCAAAACAAAGAGTCTTCTAAAGACCCCCAATAAATGGAGCAAGTAAATAAATTATCTATCCCTCAAGGAATCTCTCACCTAAACCAATCTCCAAATTACCATCTCCGGTAGTATCCAAATCCCTTTCTAACCAAGAATAAGATCTACCCATGTACTTGATCCTCAACCAGGGACACCCAACCTGCCACATAGCGTCCTCACCTTCATATACTCTCAAATTCTCCCAACAATTAAATGAATCAATCACGAGAGTCCTTAAAACTCCCATGTGTTCTATAAGTACACCAAACCATGCATCAAATAACTTTGATTATTCCATACCACATATCTCGGTGCCTGCTGAACTGTAAACTTCCAGATGAAGTGTATTGATAGTTATGTTGTCCTATCCATGATCACTAAAATCGACCTCCCTGTCAACCCACATTACTTCTCGTGGTGTCCCATACTCCGAAAATATCCCTATGATATCAACCCTACTATATAGCTCTAGTTCACCAGGGTCGAGAGATGATAGCATACTCTCCCAACTCTTCCCTAAAACAAAGGTGGCTAAGGAATCACGCCTTGACTCATGATACTGACATACCAAGAATTCCCCCATATGCCTCATGACATCATCCTCTAGATTTTCATAGGAGAATCTCTCTTTGATCTACTGACGGGTCTTGAAATGTCCAAGWTGTTTGACCATAGGTACATCATGTATGGTCYTGAAGATCTCTATCACTTCCTRTTGTGACCATATATCCTTCCAACTRACCTCATAGTCCTCATCGAAAACATCCATCCTACTATTCTCCCCATTCTCATCCTRATGAGACTCTTAACCTATATCAACCTCTGAAATATCCTTTGTCCCACTGTCGAGGATACTCTCCATCATGCACAAGGCCTCATCCAAATTTCTCGGGTGAACCTCCCCTATCCTATTGCATGTAATGAATTATCCCCTCTCAGGAGGTCTCTTCCTAATAACTCTCCATGTCCCATGCAACCATCTATCTTCCCCTATGGTTTTATATACAATGAAAGTATCGAGGAATGCTAATAAAAATACATGCAACTATACGTAGGAATGGAAAGTGTCATATGTGTTGGTCAATCCCAAAGGCTTGACAAAAAACAAATACACTGTCATCCATGGTGAATGGTTTCCTAGAATCCACACTGATCTCATGCCATCGTGTATAATGGTAGGTGAATCCACACACTGATGGTCAATCACACTCCCTCTATCATCACTCATATGATTGTTGCTATTGAGAATGTGATCTCCAAGGTCAATGTACCATTGTAAAGGAGAGGACCACTCTCCACATAAATCTCCATTCTCCACCAAGTATGTCTCCTCCCTGCACTCCAATGCATCCCCCTATATCCCACTGTACACCTATGGATGCCCCTGTGGATTACCGCTCATCGCTCTATGCCCTTGTATACCCATGCAATCTCATCTATCCTCTCGCATCATCATGTATCATGGGTGTACTGTTGGGTCAACCTCTACATGGATGTACTCATAACTTCCCCTGGATCTAGAATCCCCATGTGTATGTGTTTTCTCAACTTTCTTAGAGCTCCTCATGAATGGTGGTCCCCGTGACATGTGAACATCCTCAAGATTCTTCGAGTCACATATCTTTGTAATCATTAGTGATCTGGGGTACCCCTCACGCTCCCCTATCAATTGGTTCTCCTATATCAAACCACCAACATCCTCTAGTGATGTAGCTGAAGTATATATATGATTCTCTGTTGAGATAGATGTAGTCGATCCTTGACTAGCCTCCTTAAGGAGCTCATCTAATATAGAATCTGATTCTTAAAGGGTTTTTTGTGTTCCTTTCAAGAATACTTGTGTCCTTACCAATTCATGAGTGAGTCGGTCCACCTCACTCTCCTTCTCCTTCAGTGCCCCATGATACATCTCTCCAACCTCCATAAGGTAATATCTATCCATAAGTAACTGCTAGTAGTCAGTCTTCATCAAAGTCACTCTCTCCATGAGTGTCTGAAAGTCCTGAATGGAAAACTCTCCATATGAACTATCTTGTGTCATCGTGGCCCTCCAACAATATTCTTCCATCAATGTGTATGTATCATCAATGTGTCTAATGGATTCCATGATCATGTCCTATCCGACCCTTAGTTTTCCTTCCAAATGTTGTGACTCTTGAGCACTGTCCAACTGAAGCGCTACCTCATTAATCTCGTTGCTAATTTCCACAGTGGAATCCTCATCAACACACTCCTCAAGAGATAAGGCACCACACTTCCCATTGTCTGTTGTGCTACTAAATCCCCTTGTATGCCAATGTACATCATCATATACTACTACCTCAATTCGAACCACCTTGTATCCTACATGTACAGTTGTATCCTCCTATGCACTCATTCTACTAATGTCATGTGTACCCGGATCCCATACCGATGTGTCCATATTTGTAATATGGCCATCCTGAAAAAACAAGGAATGCATCTCCGTCACAGTAGATCGGTCCCTGAAGTAAGTGTCCCATCGATATGTTGGTCTCCACAACCCGATCTATCGATGGAATCCCCAAAAGAGGTGATTCACTCTTCCCATATTAGAAGGTATGTATATAGTCATCTATATCCAAGTCATGCCTCTCTTCCTAGCCCTATAGATCTAAATGTCCCTTGTGTTAAATCACTACACAATGCTCCTATACCACATCCTGAATGCCATTGATATCCTCATGTGTCATGGCTAGCATAGGTGACTGAGAATATGAGGAATGAATCACACTCAACTCCATAGGAGGTTCATCATCCTCCACACATGAATTCCTAGAATTTATGTCAACACCCAAAGGTAGGTCACCCAAGATACGAATATCATCATGCCTAGGTGCTAACACATCTGAGCCATCACAAGCAGCCTAGTCATCACTCTGTCCATCATATGTGTGGGTGCCACTGGCCTCATGGGAATTCTATAATGAAGCATCTAAGGTCACATTCTCATGCACATACTCCTCATGCCCAAACAAATGGTCAAACTGGGGTGTTTTCCTCTCCATATCAAGCTCCTCAACCTGTCCCATATGTGTACTAATCTCAAAAGATAGCTCTAATAATGGTGTGTCCCCTACTACCAATATATCATCCTCATCCTGGATGGGCGTAGTCTCAATCCACGCCCCTGTCAATCCACTAACATGTGGTGGTGTATCCACCTTCCTGATTTCTCTTCTTCAAAACGTATCTATGGAAATCTTCTTGGCCCATGCTGCAATATCATCTTTATTCCACTTAGGATGTAAGATGGATACAAACTCTTTGAATGTTACCTAATCCCTAAATGTCACACTAAGATATTGATATTTATCATCAAAATATAAAATCTCTTCTTCCATATCCGTTTCTCCTAATCAAGACCCCTTAGGCTAGGAGGAATCTTCGCTCTGATACCATTGTAATGTTCCCAACTGGAACTATGGGGAATTTTTCAGTTTCCAATGTGTTTGGTTGAGTGGTTTTGTCAAACAATTCACACTTGTAGTTGTGGAGCTTGTGTTTTGGGTTCATTGTTAAGTGTGATTGCATAATTGGTTTGCAAAAGTATATGTGAACTTAAACCACAATAAAACACATAGAAACAACAATAGAATATCCACAAAACTCATATCTGTATTTTATTTAAATGTATAGCTAACCTCAGTGCAAGAGATGACAGATCTAGACTAGAGTAGGAAGAATAATGTGAAGTGGCTGAGAATATCTCCAAGTTAAAGAAACAAATAGATATCTAGGATTCTATGAGCCTCCTATAGCTGCATGAAAAATATCTATTGAACCAGGAGTGTTTCCTTACTTCAAATTGATGAATAACCAAGTAGAGTTGCACCCTCCCTGACTGGTGCACTCCCTAATGTCATGGATCTGATATTTTTGGTCTCCAATCCTCATGAGAATGGCTGCAATCCTGTATATCTGAAGAAGATATTCTCATGGGAAGAGATACCTTGGTATTTGTTGCAGATCTAAACCCTCCAACTCAATATCTCTAAAGACAGATGTGCCCTCCTTCAGAAAACTCGCACAACTAGGAGCATAAATAAATATGGCATGAAACTCCTCCACAAAATGATGAGAAGAGGCATGCAAGGGATGTAAAACCTCTATGTGGAACAATATCCTCCATATCCTCAATCTCCTTACCAAAGCGAGCCTTTCTTCCTTCAACAATGTGTCCCAAACAAGCAAAAAAATACCAGATTTGCGCCCTTGCTTCACAAACCCCAACTGAAACTGTTCTGAACTGAGTAGAATGGTGAGTGTGGGATATTTCACCACCTTGGCCAAGATTGAATCAAGAACGGGAGAAAATTTGACTCCCTTGATGATATCTAGGGTTTAATTAGTCAAAACCATAAAAACCCTCGAGTATATTTCCAAAATGTGAAATATGGCTAAGTATGAAAAAAAAAGTGAAAAGTGAATGTAGACCTGGAGACCCAAAAAAGAGTTGAGGGATGGTATGTAGCTCCACATCGAGATTGCTTGAATTTGGCTAGGTGTTGAAAGAGTAAAACATGGTAAGTGTTTGGGAAGTATATAATGGAATTACGTGAAATATGGTATGTGAAAATAAGTAAATGAAAATGAAATATGAAATATGGGAAAAGAATAATGGAAAAATGGAAAAAATAAAATGTAAATGAATTACGACAATAAACTAGAAAATGGAAATGAATTATGAAAATAATGTGGAAATGAATTATGAAAATGACTAAGTGGTGGATATTATGAAAATTAACTAAGTGGATAATGAAAATGAAAATAGGCTAAGTATGGGAAGTGGGAGAGTGAAGAAAATAGAAAAATGGCTAAGTATGGGACAAGACCATTATGTGGGTCATGAAAGTGAGAGGGTCATTCTGTGGAACGCATGACCGTGGACCTATGGACCTAGAGATGTATGGAGAAAGGGTGAGGACGTACGTACCAAAAAAAGAAATACGACTAAGGGAAATGGGGTGAGTGTTCCAACAAATAATATGAGAGTAAGTATGGTTCCAAGAATCTAACCAAGGTTCCAAAAAAATCTTACTTCCAATAAAAAATAATTATGTTGCACATGGAAAAAGTGTTCTTCGGGCGATTAGACAAAAATCTAGATATCTTGAGCATACAAAATAAAATTTTGAATCTGAAAAATGTGTGATGAAGCTGAGAATGAGGGATACACAATGAGCTAATAATTTTTCAAAACTTCTTTATTTTGATATTGAATTTTTGTTTTGTTATTCCAAGAGCGAGAAATCTACTTGATAAAATGTTTTGATCAACAAAAGTTTAAGAGAAAGTGATTTTAATCTTCAACCCTCTTAGTGTCACAAAGGTGACACATGTTGGACACACCAACTACATTGAGAGGGGTGGGTGAACAGTGTAGGGCTTTTTTCCCCAAAACTTCCCTTTCAAAAAACTCATTAGTTAGCAATCACCATTTACTCATTACTTATTGTTGTCATTTATAACCAGTTAAATGTGAACATACATCAGCAACATATATCGACAACATATCATCAACAAATCATCACCACAAGGAACACAAAGAACACAAGATGTATGTACAATTTTCTTTTGATTACGGACTATAATTGTAACACACCTACTACGGAAATCAAAATTTTCCGTCCTTTTTCCTTTCTTTCACCGAGGAACAAAATTCCCCAAATTCATATGGGGCCCGATGCAATTCCTACCCTCTCCTGTCCTTACTCATGTGATCATGGGTTATGACCAGTGGCCTTACCAGAGAGGTACTTTCGGCTTTCACGATTCGGGAAATCGCGATGCATTTGTGTTCCCCTGCTCTCTTGTCTCTCGAGGTGCCGAAATTTGAAGGGGACCAATAGTTTGTCATAACTAAAATGCCTCGGATTAAAATGTGTCACTCCACCTTTTAGGGTTTACTCCATTGGGATTTCAGGATGTGCGACAACAGGAGGTCTCGCACCTAGGTTTCCCGGGAACTGAAACTCCGAAATGCCAAACTCTAACATGCTTCATTATTTTTGGAATCCATCCATCGGGATTTCGGGATGTCCGACGAAAGGAGGTCTCGCACCTGGGTTTCTCAGGAGCCGACACCAAAATATGATAACTTTTCCACACTCTATCTTTCGGGATATTGCAAGTTGGAATTTCGGGATTTGCACGTACAAGGGATTTTTCCCTTGGATATTCCAAATGCCGAAACACCGAAATATCGGGATTTAGCCATACGCTGTTATTTCGGGATTTCGCATATCGGGATTTCGGTACTTACGAGTACAAGGAAACTTGCACTTAGGTACCCCGGGTGCCAAAACATCGAAATTTCCTAACCCCTCCACACGCTGTCATTTCGAGTTTTCGTGAATCGGGGTTTCAGGACTTGCAAGTACAAGGGATCTCGCCCTTGGATATTCTGAATGCCAAAACAACGAAATATCAGGATTTAGCCATACGTTGTTATTTCGGGATTTCGCATATCGGGATTTTGGGAGTCGTGAGGACAAGGGTTCTTACCCTCTGATCTCCCGAGTGCTGAAAAGCCGAAACGCTTACCGGACGCCACGTGTATTCTATAGTTGGATTGTCCAGGTATTCCCATGGGTCTTGAAATCGACGATCCCGATTTCTTCGCTACTTACGAAGGTTAAAAAGGGGTCGAGGCATTAATGCCTGCGTTCCTTCATCCAATTTAATGGTTGTGATAGACCTTAGATCCTCCAAAATAATCTCATTCGTGCATTTAGTAAGAGGAGAGGTATCCTGGGTACCGAACCTCCAAAACATCACAACTCATCCATGATAGTTCATTTCAGGGTTTCGCTAATCAGTATTTGGGGACTGGTGAATACAAGGGAACTTTCCCTTATGTGTCCCGGGTACTGAAACGTCGAAACATCACCACGAATCATGCTATACTCATTTCAGGGTTTCGCTAATCGGGATTTCACGCTTGGCGAATACAAGAAAAACTGACCCTTGGGATTCCCGGTTGCCAAAACACCGAAATATCAAGCTCTAAGAGAACCACTCTCTCTTGTGCAGGGTTTTCAAACTTAGGCCTTAAAGTCCTTCATCAGGTTCCTGGGCAGCTTTCCACCAGTTTTTATGACCAGACTGAGAGGTTTTCTTAAATCCCCGAGCTGTTAACGTCTGTGATAGATAATAAGAAAATTCAGGATTTTACCGAGGCGGTAGTCCTTTTAGGGAACTTACCCCGGCTCTAGAATGTAAGGGAACGATCCCAAGAGGGTGTCCCTATGGGGAATCTATCTAGGGAAGCATGAGAGGTAATTTAAGGGGAACAAATCTCCTGAGAGCAGACTTGAAAGATGACTTCGTTCAAATACATACATATATATATATATATATATATATAAACTGAGTGTGGTCATTCTAAATAAGAATGCAACCACCATTTTTGATCAAAACACCATGCAGACATTTCTACACAGAAACCATTCATAAGTGTTCAAACCACGAGAATATATTCCAAGATATTCAATGCAAGAAACAAGATATAAAACACTTATCAGAAAAACACCGGGTTTGATGCAACTGCTGAGAGGGGTGCTCATTTCCACCCAACCGTAGGCTCAACGAATCTGAATGGATTTACCACTAGCCACCCCAAGCTAGACCACGATGCTTGAGACTTTCTATCTCTGTTCTTCAGCGATTGAGAATGAAGGTTACTCTCCTTCTTCTTTTCTAGCACTCACTCTGTATTTTGTTCCAGAGTTCTTTCAATCTCTTTTTCTTGTGATCTCTCCCTCGCGTCCCCCCTTTCCACACCTTTTACCTGCCTTTTCTTTTCTGGCGAGGTTGCGTGTGGAACGAATTTCCCCACAGTGGTTAGGTCTGAGGCCTCCACAGATGGGCGGTTCACCCCCATCCCTCATTACTCATGAGGAGCCTCTTCACCTACCATCCTGGCGAGTAATTCATTTCGGGGCCAGCGAGTCCCTCTTGGTTCTCCGGGCTAGTGAAGACCAAATATGGTATTGGTTTCAGTGGAAGTTAACCCACCCTTCCAGGTACCTTCCACCACCTTTCTTCAGCC
>SNQJ01S0104087.1:26625-39489 GCA_010110895.2 Picea sitchensis | reverse complement strand
TCTTTTGAAACTTTCATTTCCTTGTGTAGATGGTTGACTTGCAATATTAACTTCATCCTTTGAGAGTGAGGGACTTACCTCATGCTTCTTTGAGGTGCTTGCTTCATCATGTGTAGCTTCTCCCTTGTATCCAAGACCTGATTTATCATTTGGTAATATTTGATTTTCCAAGATCGCATTCAAGATTTGTGAGCTATTCAAGAATTTGTTTGACTTCTCTACTTTCTTTCTAAGATCAACAACTTCAGCTTCTAGCTTATGACATGACTCTTCCTTTTCATTTATTTGATTCTTCAATAGTTCCTCTACCCTTTTGGCTTCTTCAATTTGGGTCTTGAGATGAACAATAATTTCAAAATTTTTGTTAATCTCATCATCTACCTTCTTATCTTCTTTTTCATTATTTAGTCTTGTGATCTCTTCTTCCTTTTCTTCTAATTGAGTCTTATTATACTCTTCTTGTTCTTTGAGCATTTCCTTTAACTTCAAGATGCGCCTTTGACTCTTCTTAAGAAACTTTTTAGTGTTATCCGAAAGATAGCTATAGTCTATATAATAGTGGCCATTGCTATATTCATATATACCCTCTTCAACTTTATTTTGAAGTTCTGATTGTTCTTCTTCTATTTTTTCTATAGGATAACTATTGATGCAGGAGCATCGCTCCAACTCAGAAAAAGCTCCAGCAAAGTAGCACATCAGCATGCATTCAAAGGGGAAGAGAGGCGCAACCCTCTCATTTTAAAATTTGAAATCAAATTGAACGATTGTAAGGCTTTTAATGCCGACCATAATTTTTTAGGTAGTGGTCAAATTGTCTTAAAGGCTTGCTTATAGCAGGCCCATAGTAGGCCCAGATCATATTCAGGTCTGGGTGAACCATTTATGAGACTTCAATGTAAATCAATGAAGTTAGGTGAAGAGGACGAGCTCCTAGAGCCCCTCTTTTGTAATGAAATCTTGCTTCAGATGAGAGGTAAGATAGAGGGAGTTTGTGAGGGACTAAGGGGAAGAAGAAGGATAGGAGAGGTCCATGTAGAGAGACCTTAGGAAACAAAAGTTTTGAGAGAGAGAGAGAGCTTGGGAAGAACTGAGACTTGTTACAGTCCAGTTATTGTAAACATCTGTATAGACATTCAAATTAATACAAAGAGCGGTTTTCCCGCATGTTGTGTGTTTGTGTGTTTACATGTTTCCATGAATGAATGTTATAGATGTATGATAGATTTCATTTAAAGTAGGAATATAGTCTTTACTATCTTCATTTGAGTTGTTGTATAATTCTGGGTTCTTTAGGCTATGCAAGGTGTGCACAACAGAACAGAGGAAGTTCTTTAGCCAACGCAAGGTGTGCCCATCTGAACTCTATGGAGTCACAAAGAACATGACAGGAGGGCACACCAGAAGTATTTACAGACCCAAGAGGAGCCTCAGAGTTACTGAATACTCTTGAGGTGAAAACTGTGCAAAGGAAAGCACAAGGAAGACAAAACTTCTAAATTTTTGTAGAAGCTCTGCCAGTTGGGCACTGAGCTAGTGCAAGTGTGCACGAGAAGATCTCTTTGTCGAGTTCAAACAAAAACATAGTTGTTGAATACTCTACAAAGAAAGGCTCTGCAAGGTGTGCATCGAGAAAAAGAATGTCAGGAAGGCATGAAGAATTTATTTTCAAGAAATACTTCAGACCTGAGATTGACGAAATCTCAGCAACACAAGGAGTGTGCGAGGGTGGACTTATTCTAGGTCCCAAATCTCAGGAGGAACAATGCCTTGTGCATAGAGGAATCGAAGGAAGGAGAAGAAGTTCAAGAAACCCCATCGAGGTTTCAAATTTGACAAGCTCAGGCGAGATAGCGTTTCGAGAACGTGGACGAGACCCAAAGGAATCAAGGTCGCAAGAGGAAGAGTCGAAAGGTTGAGACCTTCGAAACGCTGAAAATATTCTAAGTCTGGAAGAAAGGAGGAAGCTGAAGAGGAAGATCACAATAGACGTAGATTAGATGTGGAGGAGAAGATCTAGACCATTGAATTTTGCGTCTAGATACATAGGAGAACTCGTGAGGAAAGAGGACCTAAACGGACGGTGGAGGGCCTTCGGGAGGGAGTACCGAATATACGATAGTCTTCATATCAAGAAGGGTTGCACAGAGGATAATAGTGGGACCATGAAGTTCTCAAAGCTCAAGAGGAGGATCATTGGCAACCGTTAGATCAGTTGTGGAGGAGGAGATCTGGACCATTGGATCCTACGTCCAGACAGTAGGAGAAGAGCGCGCAAGGGATTATATATGAACCGTTAGATCGAGCACCGAGGACCGATAGTTGTTGGATCCGGGAGGAGGTGCATGAGGTTTAACCCTCATAATAGCAGAAGAGAGAGGTCTCATCAAAGTCCTGAAAGCATCGAGACCATCCATCTCAGAGGACGCGTGTCAAGAGATCCAGGAGTCACCGAGGATTTTTTCACTGGGAGTTTGAGAGTGAACACTCCCCCAATTTCCTGAAAAGAGAAGTCCCGAAAGAATCAGAGCCGTCCATTTGTAGAGGACACATGGTGAATATCCAGGAGTCACTGGGGATTTGTTTACTGGGAGATCGAGAATGAAGACTCTCCCAAATTGCCAAAAGGAAGAATGTCAGGATTTGATCATGATCGTTGATCATCTCGAAAGGATCATGATCATTGATTGTGATTAAGGGTCATAGCCATCCACTGAAGGGAACACGTGGTTGTTGGTCAATGTTTCGGCATCAGGGAAACGAGGGAGAAGATCGGGCCAAAATTGAGAAAGGGAATCGTCGAAAGGATTAGAATTGTCCATTTTGGAGGATGCGTGGCAGAGATCCGGAAGTCACTAGGAGTTTTTTCACCGGGAGTTGGGAGGTGAAGACTCCGTAAAAATCCTGAAAAGGAGATCATCAGGATTTAATCTTGGTTGTTGATCAAGTGACATATCTGGACCGTAGATCCAAGAGGTATCGGGTCTCCGGGTTTTGGGGATTTGAAAAGGAAAGGAAGGGGCACTGCATTGCGATTCCCTAAATCGTGAAAGTCGAAGCACTCGGAGGACTAGCCCTAGGCCACAAGACAAGGTCGTGTGGAGAAGGCTTAAGGGAGGAGCCAAAGAGCCATTAGGCCCTTTTCAGGTTTTGTCACTTCGAAGGACAAGGAGCGAGGAGAGCCTGCACATTGGAATCGCGAAAGATGAATTCTAGTAGTGCTTTGGCGTTAAGTGTGTGGTCACGGGTAGTGGTCACATGAGTGGAGATAAGGAAAGGAGCTAAGAACCTTAGCCATGTTTCAGGTTTCGAAGATTGAAGGAACAAGGATTTCCTTGCATCTGAAAAATCCAAAAGTCGATTCACGATTAGCGCCTTTTGAGTAAGGCCCATGATCACAGCGATGATCACATGGTGGGGAAAGCTCGCGTTGGATGCTTAAGTTGGCACATGGCAGGTTTTATATAAAGGGACCTATGGATTAGTTCAAGGGGTTCCAGCAGGAGCCCGAAGAGCCATTTCGTCTCAGGAAGGAGAATGATCCAGAGACTAGGAGGTCGCAGAACCCCGCAGGGGGGGTTGCATCAGGTGGTATCAAAGCTTTAGATTTGATTTATGTAGGCAACAGAGGTAACCAGAAGGATGAGCCTTTCTTACAGACAATAGATAGAAGGAGATGAAGGTGACGAATTGATATCATCAAGTGGTATAAAGAACAAGAATTTTCCTATGGACAACAGGTGAGGGAAGGAAGAGTATCGACATTCTGTGAGGAGAGTTGTTGCATGGATGCAGCAGCAGAATTTTTTTTCAGCTAGGTGAGTTGTAAGAGGACATGGGAATTCTCTCAGGCATAGAGTGATCCATAAGTTTTCCAGGAGGGCAGACAGAAGGTAGAGATGGCTACTGAAGGCCATGAGAATGGTCAAGACAAGGACGGCCAGTAGAAAACCAAAGTAGAAATTGATGAGGAACTCACTGAGATAAGGGAAAGAATGGAACAACTGACATTGAAGATGTAGCAGAAGGCAAAAGTACACTGGAGGTACGAATGGCCTCTGAACAGGAAAGCCAAATGGCATGTTCAAAATTTTTTGGATGGGAAACAACAACAAGAGTTGAGGAAGTGGTTGAGGTATGCTGAAAACCTCAGTGACACAGAGTTGGTTTGCATCTGTGAGCCAAAAATTGGAGAAACCCTCAGTGATGAGGAAGGGAGTTCAGTTTCAGGTCTCATGAACTTCCAGGAGGGAAGATATGAATTTTCCAATTGCCAGGTGGGAAATGAACTGAGATCGTTGGAGGATCTCATAGATTGTCAGGAGGACAGTAGTGGAAATTCATATTTCCAGGTGGGAAATGATATGAAATTGGCAGAGGATCTCATAAACTGCCAGGTGGGCAGAGGTGAACTTTCAAGTTTCCAGGTAGGCAATAAGAAGATATCAGCAGAAGGTCTCGTATACTGCCAGGAGAGCAGTGGTGAAAGTTCAGATTGTTAGGTGGGAAGGGGGAAAGAAATTAGATTGCCTGAAAGTATTAAGAGCTCGAGAATGAGTTCATGTCAGCAAGGAGAACTGATAGATGAAGATTCATGTGGTTTTGTAGATCATGTGAATGAATATGATGACAAGTTAAAAACTTGCACCATCCAAGAGGAGGAACAAAGATGTGTTTTGATGATTGGGGGAATTCAGTTATTCCTACCCAGCAACCCAGTGGAGGCCAGAGCTTGTGTTGTAGATGTAGCAACAACAGAATAAAGATAGCCAACAGAGACTGTCAAAGAAGAAGAAGAAGAAGTGGAGCAGACACTGATGTTTTCCCAAGAAGAAGAAGATGAGAATTCATAAGAATGGCTCAAAATTTTCAGCCAGGAAGCTGAATAGGGAACAACTGTAGTACTGGAAGCAGAAAAGAAAGCAGACAACATAGATTTTGTTGATCTGTATGAAGAATTGGAAGCCCTAGAAAGGAAGGTGATTGTGAAAAGATTGCACATCCAACATGCTAAGTTGGAAGCAGATGGAGGAGCATACCAACCCCAGGAGAAGCTGGAAGGAGTTGGACTTGAGCCAACAGAAGAGGAGTTGACATAATCTAATCTATCAGAGGAGGAAGCTGAGCAACAGTTCAGTGAGGGGACTATAGAATTAGAGTCTGTAGCAGAGTGGCCACTCATTTCCACAAAGGGAAATAAAGATAACATGGGAGATCAGGTAGATCTGCCCACTGATAAGGAAGAAGAAGTGCAGCGGAGAAGACTACATGCAGAGAGCCAGCAACTGAAGCAGTTGGACAGAGTGATTGAGGAAATCAGGAAGCTGATGTTGAGTTCAACAGAATCATTCAACAAAGGGAAGTTGAGAAGAAGAGAGCTTGTCATAGCAGCAGGGGAGAACCAGAAGAATAAGTAGCAACAACATAGTTGGACAGGAGCAAGAGGACATCTCCAAAAGATGATTTTGGATCCAGGTGGATTTCAATGCTGGAGAAGAAGAGCTCATGAGAAGGATCTCATGTTTTTCCTAGAAGAGGTGTATTATGCAAGAGCATCACTCCAACTTAGAAAAAGCACCAGCAACATGCCAACAAAGTAGCACATCAGCATGCATTCAAAGGGGAAGAGAGGCACAACCCTCTCATTTTAAAATTTGAAATCGAATTGAACAATTGTAAGGATTTTAATGTCGACCATACTTTGTTAGGTAGTGATCAAATTGTCTTAAAGGATTTCTTATAGTATGCCTGTAGCAGGCCCAGATAGTATTCAGGTATGGGTGAACCATTTATGAGACTCCAATGTAAATAAATGAAGTTAGGTGAAGAGGACGAGCTCGCAGAGCCCCTCTTTTGTAATGAAATCTTGCTTCAGATGAGAGGTAAGATAGAGGGATTCTGTGAGGGACTCGGGGGAAGAAGAAGGATAGGAGAGGTCCAAGTAGAGAGGCCTTAGGAAACAAAAGTTCTGAGAGAGAGAGAGAGCTTGGGAAGAACCGAGACTTGTTACAGTCCAGTTATTATAAACATCTGTATAGACATTCAAATTAATACAAAGAGCAGTTTTCTAGCATACTGTGTGTTTGTGTGTTTACATGTTTCCATGAATGAATGTTGTAGATGTATGATAGATTTCATTTACAGTAGGAAGATAGGCTTTACTATCTTCATTTGAGTTGTTGTATAATTCTAGGTTCTTTATGTTGTGCAAGGTGTGCACAACAGAACAGAGGAAGTTCTGTAGCCAGCACAAGGTGTGCACATCTGAACTCTGTGGAGTCAAAAAGAATGTGCCAGGAGGGAACACTACAAGTATTTATAGACCCAAGAGGAGCCTCAAAGTTATTGAATACTCTTGAGGTGAAAACTGTGCAGAGGAAAGCACAGGGAAGACAAAACTTCTGAAGTTTTGTAGAAGCTCTTCCAGTTGGGCACTGAGCCAGTGCAAGTGTGCAAGAGAAGAACTCTTTGTCGAGTTCAAACAAAAACAAAGTTGTTGAATACTCTGCAAAGAAAGGCTCTGCAAGGTGTGCATCGAGCAAAATAATGCCAGGAGGGTGTGAAGCATTTCTTTTCAAGAAATACTTCGGACCTGAGATTGACGAAATCTCAGTAGCACAAGTAGTGTGCGAGGGTGGACTTATTCTAAGTCCCAAAGCTTAGGAGGAACAATGCCTTTTTCACAGAGGAATAGAAGGAAGGATGAGAAGGTCGAGAAACCCCATCGAGGTTTCAAATTTGACAAGCTCAGGAGAGATAGTGTTTCAAGAACGTGGACGAGACCCAAAGGAATCGGGCTCACAAGAGGAAGAGTCGAAAGGCCGAGACCTTTGAAACTATGAAAATCTTCTAAGTCTAGAAGAAAGGAGGAAGCTCAAGAGGAAGATCACAATAGACGTAGATTAGTTGCGGAGGAGAAGATCTGGACCATTGAATTTTGCATCCAGATACATAGGAGAACTCGTGAGGAAAGAGGACCTAAACAGACGGTGGAGGGCCTTCGGGAGGGAGTACCGAATGACCTATAGACGTCAGATCAAGAAGGGTTGCACAGAGGATAACAGTGGGACCATGAAGTTCTCAAAGCTTGGGAGGAGGAGTGTTGGAAACCGTTAGATCAGTTGCGGAGGAGGATATCTGGACCATTGGAGCCTACATCCAGACAATTGGAGAAGAGCACACAAGGTATTAGATCTGAACCGTCAGATCGAGCATCGAGGACCGATAGTCGTCGGATCTGCAAGGAGGTGCACATGGTTTAACCCTCGTAATAATAGAAGAGAGAGGAATCATCAAAGTCCTAAAAGCATCTGGACCATCCATCTCAGAGGATGCATGTCAATAGATCCAGGAGTCACCGGGTATTTGTTCACTGGGAGTTCGAGAGTGAAGACTCCCTAAATTTCCCGAAAAGAGAAGTCCCGAAAGAATCAGGGCCGTCCATTTGTAGAGGACACGTGGAGAAGATCTAGGAGTCATCGGGGATTTGTTTACTGGGAGATCGAGAGTGAAGACTCTCCCAAATTGTCGAAAGGAAGAATGTCGGGATTTGAGCATGATCGTTGATCATCCCGAAAGGATCATGACCATTGATCGTGATTAAGGGTCATAGCCATCCACCGAAGGGGACATGTGTTTGTTGGTCGACGTTTTGGCACCGGGGAAATGAAGGAGAAGACTGGGTTAAAATCGAGAAAGGGAATCACCAAAAGGATCAGAATCGTCCATTTTGGAGGACGTGTGGCAAAGATCTGTAAGTCACCGAGAGTTGGGAGGTGAAGACTCTGCAAAAATACTTAAAAGGAGATCGTCAGGATTTAATCTTGGTCGTTGATCAAGTGGCATATTTGGACCGTAGATCTAAGAGGTATCGGGTCTCCGGGTTTAGGGGATTTGAAAAGGAAAGGAAGGGTCACTACATCGCGATTCCCCGAATCGTCAAAGCTGAAGCACTCAAAGGAGTATCTCTAGGCCACAGGACAAGGTCGTGTGGAGAAGGCTTAAGGGAGGAGCCAAAGAGCCATTAGGCCCTTTTCAGGTTTCGACACATCGAAGGACAAGGAGTAGGGAGAGCTTGCACGTTGAAATCGCGAAAGTCGAATTCTGGTAGTGCTTTGGCATTAAGCGAGTGGTCACAGGGTAGTGGTCACATGAGTGGAGATAAGGAAAGGAGCTAAGCACCTTAGCCCTGTTTCGGGTTTCAAGGATTGAAGGAACAAGGATTTACTTGCATTCGTAAAAGCCGAAAGCCGATTCACGATTAACGCCTTTTGAGTAAGGCACGTGATCATATCGACGATCACATGGTGGGGAAAGCTCGTGTTGGGTGCTTAAGTTGGCACATGGTGGGTTTTATATAAAGGGACCTATGGATTAGTTCAAGGGGTTCCAGCAGGAGCCCAAAGAGACATTTCGGCTCAGGAAGGAGAATGCTCCAGAGACCGGTAGGTCGCAGAACCCTGCAGGGGAGGGGGGCTACATCAACTACCATCAAACTCTACACAAACTATTTCTAGATTTTCTTTGTCACTTGTAGAGAAAAATTCAACATCATCACATTTTGAATTATTGCAATTAAGGGTTTGTGGATATTCTTTAACTTCATTTGAAATGTCTTCAAGATCTTCCCTTTTTCCAACATCATCACATGATTCTTTGCCTTCATTTGTCTTGATGGAGTTGTCTTCAATATCTTCCTTCTTTATTTGGTATGTCTCCTCTAGCTTGAGCCATAGATCATTGGTGGAAGTGCATTGTCTCATGCTCTCTTTGATAGGGCTTGAGAGTCCACTAAGAATGGTCTTGAGAGCCAATGCATCATTCTTCTTTCCTTCCCTTTGAGTTGCAAACTTTGACTTGTTATTCAAAGAAACTGATCCACCAATGGGTACCTTCCAAATACCCGCTCCCATTTCCTTCAAATGTACTCTCATCTTTATTCTCCATGTAGAATAATTTTCCTCATCAAGGATTGGAAATTCATCATTCATTTGTGTGTCCATTGATATCCTCCAAGCTTGTTAAGGCTTATAGTGAAGGCTTGATCTGATACCAATTGTTGGACACACCGACTACACTAAGAGGGGGGGTGAATAGTGTAGGGTTCTTTTCCCAAATCTTCCCTTTCAAAAGACTCATTAGTTAGCAATTACCATTTACCCATTACTTATTGTTCTCATTTATAACCAGTTAAATGTGAACATACAACAGCAACATATCATCAAAAAATCATCTCCACAAGGAACACAAAGAACACAAGATGTATGTGCAATTTTCTTTTTATTATGGACTACAATCCTTGGGTTTATCAACAACAACTGAATAGAGTACAACTCTACAAGAGAACCAACTCTATAATGCAATACTTGACTTACACCCTCAACACCAAATGAGATGAGGAAACAATCCTCAACATATGTCAATCTGTCAACAAGTACACAACCTGTCTGTAGTGCAGCACATGTATATACGCGCCCTACCAGTAGTACAACTCGCGTATGTACGCGACCTGTCTGTACTACAACCTGCATATCACATATGAGCACTTAGGATTTTCTCTTCAAGATGAACTCAGATCCTCTGCAACCTTCAATTATATTCTCTTTTGTCTCTCACTGTCCATTCTGATCTATAACCAATCATAACACATCCAATCTCTCCAACAACTAACTCATGCTTCTCAACCATACAATATCAATGCTACTCATCATGTATAAGAAACCAATATACTATAGCAATCATATCAGTACTGAATCATAAGAGTGTTGCTCACTACATCAACCAACACAAACCACATCACAATAGCCATACCAGGAATGCCTTAAGCATTCACTACACAACAAGAAAGAGTATCCATCAAGATAACAATTTAACCATACCAGAATTTCTATGGTAGATCTGAGCCCATAGAATGCAGATCTGGAACCTGCTTCAGTCTTCAAGAGCCTGTCATCAGATCAACGACAAGTCTTCATGATTTCATCCACTGTACGCACCCTATCCTCATTCAACCGGCATATGTACGCACCCTATCTCACTACAACTCGCATATACCTCAAAAACTAGGGTTTCTAAACTTCTGAGACTTTTGCTCTCATGATCTCAGATTTTCCGAAACTTTGATGCGTCCATCAGATCCTCCATACACTCTCTCTCTCTTAGAATAGATCTTAAATACATGTTAAAGAGATACACACAAGAGATGCATAAGAGACCTATTTGTGATACCCTGCACAAGAGACCCTTGCCTCTTATTTATACTCTCCAAGTAGCTTCCTTAGAAGCATCTTCTAGGTCACTTAACCCACTTCTAGGTCACTTAACCCATTTTTAGGTCACTTAACCTATTTCTAGGTCACCCACTTTTCATAATTAGAAAGTTCTCTATTTAAATATTCTTCCTTGACTTTGTCACTTTTATTTACCATTTAAATAATAATTTCTTCTTTGCAAGCTCTTTGACTTCTTTGACCTTTTGGGGCTTCAAGCCTACACATGAGGGTCCTTCATCTTCGTAGGGCCATAACTCTCAAACCATGAGGAGTTATGTGACATTCCACATACCACCGAAAATGGCATGCCAAGCACTATCCATCTAGGATAGTTTCACCAACAAATTCACTGATCTTCATCTCATTATTCCCCATATAAGCATGGGTTCTCCAACCATACTTCTAGGATAAATCAATCGTAAAGCGTCTTCCCGTGAGGGATTTCACCATAAGGGGACCACTTTGGAGTTTATCCATTTGTGCACCTTATCAACCATGATAAGACAATAATCATTCATCCTTACATCAACAATGCATTAATCATCATAAATCATTTTACATCAAACCTTTGACCTTGACATCATTCAATCATCCTTTTGCATCAATCAATTCCTTGAAATCCATCCTTTGACAATAATCAATCAATCATCCTTTGGCATCAATCAAACAATCAATCCCTTGAAATCAATCAATCACTTTGACATCAATCCATTACTTGACATCAATCAATTAATTAAACCTTTGGCATCAATGACAACATGATCCAACAACACAATCTTTAGTCCCATAGCATTTTAGGAATTGACCAACACTCGGTTTCACTGTGGAGCTCATGAGAATTTGTTCTTATTTTAGAAATGCTTATTTTTTACTTTACTCTTGTCAAAACAAAGATATAATTTTGATCTTCTAAATTAGGGTTGATTACCTTCTTATAATACCTTAATTTTATCGTTTCCTCTAACTCTTTATCACACCAAATTTTCTCCTTAAATTTTGATTTAATAATATTTTTAGTAGTATCCTTATTCTGCAGAATGGTCTCTTCCATGATTCCCCAACGACTTAGCCAAGACTGAGCATCTTTATGCCATCTTCGCTTGAGTCGAAGGTGGTTAAGGTTGGAGTTTGAAGAAATTTTAGCAAGCCTTTTATCTTCCATGTTGTTTAACTTGTTATTATACATTACATACCAAGTCATAATTGTTCTCTAAATGGGGGAATGGCTTGCCTCTAAGAGGAGGATAGGATAGGGAATATTTCCTTTAATTTTGAGATTATAGGTTATAAAATTCTTTTGGATTTTCTCTATCTTTCTCCATGATTATCGAGAGATATTGCATCCCCAAAATTCGCATCCATAAAGAATAACATGAGTAATAAGTGTCTCAAAGATGTGTTGGAATATTGAGAGTGGGGGGGTGAATCAATATGAGCACTTTTTAACACTTTCAATCACAATATATAATCTTCAAATTTATCAGCAGTATATAATTTATGATTGCATTCAATATATCATGAGCATATAAAAAAAAACAGTACCATTCAACAATATCACATCAAATACATAGTACACCAGAAGTTATGTGGAAACCCAAATGGGAGAAAACCACCAAATTCTTTTGTTATAACCCTAAATTGTACCATACATGCATACCTGGCATTTGGCCCTCTTACTTGCTATTTTTTCCAAGTCATCACTAAGCATCTCTTCTTAAAACACTATTTTTGAAGATGTATGCATCCTGCACCACTACTGCTTGCATATGTACACTAGTTGCACCATTACTACCCGTGTATGTATGCCAGCTGCACCACTACAACCCACGTATACTCACAAAAGTTGTAAAAATTAAAAAGTTGCAAGGAATTCATTGAGATTACGGACTATTGGGTAGTTTCCCAACTGTCCCACCACCTATAGCCTGTCACCCAACCGAATAACCATCCTTTTGTCATATAAAAGGAGGTGTTGGGGTCTGATTCCAAATATAAGCATAATAACAATGAAACTCTACCCGTTTCACATCCCCTCCTTGCCCCAAGAATTTGCAGCCACCTTGTGAGATTTGTACCAAAATTTCCCATTCTTGCCTTTTTCCTCCATCATAAGCCTATTCCATTCCCGTGGAAGCGCAGTTGGAGCTTGGTGAAGAGGATCCCAGACCAGTTTCGAGGAGAATTCTTTGATATCATTGTAAGTAAACATTGTGATATCAATAAAATGAATACTTTTTCTCTCCCAAAATATGATGTCTCAAATCTTTGTGTTTGATTTTTTCTTTATTATAACATCTAACCCATGATTTATATGTGAGATGCATGTTTGTAGTTCCCTGTTTATCTGTTTGTGAATGCAAGCCAGCATTGGGAGGAGGCTTGTAGTCAGCGGAGCAATCGAACGTGAAAATATCGACACCGGACGTGGAGTTAAAGGTAAAGTTACCGGATCTTTTCACTTTGTATTTCATGCATGAATGTGGGGTATATTTGGGGTAGTCTAAAAAGTAGGAGACTTTTAGACGATTAGATCTTCCTACATGTTGAAACCTAGTGTATTCCATAGGGAGGTTTTCTCTCTATAGCAGAACTA
>SNQJ01S0104087.1:0-13699 GCA_010110895.2 Picea sitchensis | reverse complement strand
TCAATACCTCACAA
This sequence comes from Picea sitchensis, assembly GCA_010110895.2. Classification (NCBI taxonomy): domain Eukaryota; kingdom Viridiplantae; phylum Streptophyta; class Pinopsida; order Pinales; family Pinaceae; genus Picea; species Picea sitchensis. The sequence goes on along the minus strand of SNQJ01S0104087.1, from coordinate 13,685 downwards.
GACTAGTTGATTCTCCAAATCTCCTTGGCTAGCCTCAGGGTGGCCCATATGGCCTCTCATTGGAGAATGATTGTCGATGCTGCCAAATTTAACATCAACATGCTCAAACCTCTCAACCCCCCTTCATCACCACTTCCTCTTCCTATTTATGAAGTTTCCATACCCCCTTCCCCAAGTCTTCTCAACCACCATCATTATTATCCATCAACCTCCCTTATCTATGTTTTTGGGAAAAGTTAAAATAAAACTAAAATATTAATGACTTGAATAAAATAACCATAAATAAAATACAAAGTCTTTCTTCTCATAATAGCTTATAAATCCAATTTGATAATTTCCCTCAAAATGTACATGACAACCCACCATACTCATTTAATTCATCATACCAACCATCAATCAAAGTCAACGAAGGTATTTAATGCTACAAGATATTTTTGTATGCAATATAATTTACATAGTCATTAAACATTCAATTAAATAGTGAATAATTTAGTTTAATAATTAATACATTAATTAATTGTACTAGTGTACATGTGTAGGGTATGTGTGTGTAGCTAGCAGACACATAGTTTATGCATGTACTAATTATAAACAACCACTGCTTCTAGTGCATAGTTCCTATATGATTACACCAAGGCATGTACGACAACAGATCAAATATATGCATAATTTAATATCTCAACAAACAAAATTATAATAATTCATCAATAATTGATTATCATAGTTAAAATATCAAAAGGGAATCCAAAGAGGGTTTTAAACATGGTAGGAACCAAGTGAGTAAAAAACAATGGCACATATAATCCCCAATCAGTGATCTTACTAACATCGAAGCATCCTTACTCCCTACCCTACTTCCATCTTCCACATCCTATCATTTCCTCAACTGGACTAAGTTGGAGCGTCAATTATATTGACCTAAATCCATATAGAACTCGTAAGATGAAGTGTCATCTATTGATCCAGGGGGATATCAATGACCACCCACCTATTCCATCTGGCTCATCTTGGCAGTTTTTCAGTTTGGCAGTTTGTTTTCCTAGTTTTTAGGTCTTGAACTTCCGAGGCCATTTTGAGGCCCTAAATAGTGTTTTTAGGGCTCGCCACAGTCAAATTGTACACAAATTCAAAGTTTAACAACATAATGTGTAGTCCTTGGATATACATTTCCAACTAGCTATCGTGCACCTAAAATGGAGATCGTATGCAAAAGTTACTATCCGGGGAAGTTGATGTACCAACTTACCCCAAAGGGGCCCACACGACTTTTGGTGCTTCATCTCCTAGGGTTAGGTTTTTGGATGTCTATAGTTTTGGAATTTCATTTTTATTGAAAAACGACTTTCAGAGCCTCATTGTACTCATCTTCTTGCAAATGAGCGCATCCGTCATGTCTCTTCTCAGAGATAAGCCGCCGCCATTATAGCAAGCTTATTTCAGTCTCCATTTTATAGTTTCAACATATTTCTTTATTGAATAGAATCCAATTTTATTGTATCTTTGTTATTTTTCATTGTTTCTCTATGTTAATAATAATAATAATCTGTGCTCATTTTGTTCCACTCATAAAATCTGGATCAGTGGTATTAGAGCGGTCTTCTCCTTGTCATTCTTAGTGCATGTCCCTGACGAGGTCAGGGTACAAAGAGTTGGGTCTCGAGATTGTTTCTCTTGAGGACAAGAGCTCTCGCACACCCAAGAGATCTTCCATGGCGGGAGAAAAGAAACATGACGAGACAAGAGATCCTTTCAAATTGTTGCTCGAGGAAGCCCTCATGCAATAGAGGAATGAGATGATGGATAATTTTGCGTAACTCCTTCGACAACTACCAACAGATGACACATCTTCCCCAAGCAGAGGCGTCGCCCCCTTCAAGGTACATATCAAATTTTATATTCCTATATTTGAAGGTCATATAGACACAGATATTGTAGAAAAATAGTTGAATCTACTAGAAGGGTATTTTTATGTCCACAACTTTTCGAATAGAGAAATGATTACTTTTTCGCTTCTCAAAGCCATCCCCCATGTCAAATATTGGTGGCAGACTTTCTATGAGAAAAAGGAAATAGAGGAACCCTCATTATTTATAGTCACACTCACCTAGGAATCCTTCAAGGATGTTATTAGGGAACAATACTACCCTGTCAGAAGCAATGGCGACATGTATACAAAATGGACCACACTACGACAGGAAAGGGACCAAGAAATGTGAGATTTCACAAATATCTTCCATACCTTGGGCACCAAGCTGGGTATCAAATATTCTGAGTGACATATGGTGCTAAAGTACCATCATGGTTTTCATAGATACATCCAAGCATAAATGGAGTTTCTGGAAATCTCATCCTTGGGCAGGGCCTATCGATATCCCATCAAAATAGAGAAAAATCTTAAACAAAATATGCAACAGTTTGGGTCTGCAAACCCCTCACAGCAAAAGCGGAGCAAGGGAAGCCCTAACCCGTAGAAAAAAAGGCAGAGAGAAGATGGATAGCCTCAAGACAACCAGTCTAAGCCGCAAAAAAAGAAGGACAATGGAAAGATGAAGAAAGATACCTGAAAGTGGTGCAACTTCCATAAGATCCCCTGGCATAACACTGTTTATTTCTTCTCAAAGAAGTCATTGGTGGATGAGGTAAAAGCCTTTGAATCATATGAGGGTTTCGACTCTAAGTCAAGACTAGAAAAGGGGAGATGGGTCATTGATGCAGAACCTAGTTCCACCGTTTCTACCACCAAGATCCATCCCGGTGAACCTAAAGAGTGAGAGGAAGGAGAGCGCCTCTTTCATGTTGAAATATTGTAACTTTGAAGAATATACTAACTATATTTGATTTATTATCTTATAGATCAAATACACTTTTGTGGATTGATCATGTCGGGTCTTGTATAAGATCAAATTCCATTTTGTGGATTGGTCAAACCATATTTATATGGTGGCATTTGTAAAGTYGATTGTTAGGGACCTAACCTACCTAACCCCTCAAGTGGGTAGAATAATATATTTCCATGTAATAAAGGTCAATATTAATAAGGCCTAGCAATAAGGAGGAGCATGTCAATTGTAAGAAGACCTAATAKAAGCTTTTGCTTCTAGAAGGATCTTCCTCTAGATTGTTCTTTTGGATAGATAGATTTAGTATAAATAAGAGTAGAGGGTATGATAAGTTTSAACTTGGACATTATTGTAATAGAGCGTTGCTCTGCTGCAAGTTTCCCCCTCGAAGAGGCAAGTGAACATTGTTATCTTTCATCAAAGTGCTCATTCTGGTGTTATTTTGTTATTATTTTGGTATTTCTATGGTATTGTTATGGTTATATCATTGTTGTTCTGTCGTTTCTAGTTAAAATATTTCTRTTATGCATACTAGCTTATATCTAGAATACTACAAGTGGTATCAGAGCACTTTCCTCAATAGAAAATTGTGGGTTAATTTTTTTTTCAGTGTAGAGACACATTTCAGCGTCTTAAAGCTACATAGATCTATCATTACATGCATAAAATCGTAGTCTGGGATTCATACATGCAGGAAATACAAGTGGTACCTAAGTGCACATCTGTTGGCCACCCTTTTAACCCATGTTGGTACCCCTTCAAGTGGTAGCGCATCATACAACACATGTATATGGATCAACCTAGATCTCCTGCAACCTTTTGTATATAAATTGATTGGTTTCCTGATTGTTATAGTTCCACCAAGAACAACACTCGGGAAGATGGTATCTATGAAAACCACGATACTAAAAATTAAAAATTAAAAATGAAAGGCAGTCGGGTAGTACGGCTAAGGGAACGATCTAGCCTCCTTAGTTGGTTCCCTGAGATATTGGGTTGAGTACTAATGTTGGACCCTGCACGTATATCAAAGAGATATAACATAGGGAAAACCCTTGTCTGTAGAAACCCTAAATACCCTAACCCTTGGGACGGAAAAAATAAATAGAACAAACAAGATCTATTGCCGCGCAATTGTGCCTTCTGCATTTTGGTTGCGCAATTACTACACATTTCTTCCTGTTAATCATTTGGGAATTTCGTCACTGCAGTATTATTTAGGCTAGAGTATAGTGGTCCCACCAACACACTTAATTGGGACCTATTCCATTGGATTCCCCTTTTCTCCCTGATTGCAGTCATACCTTTCATTTTAAATTTTTTTTTCCAGTGGACCCGAGCCCTTCTCAACTTCCCCATTTTTATACCTATTCCATTATATTTCCCTTCTTTCCTTGATTGTCGTGGTACCTATCACTTATAAGTCCTTTTTGTGGTCCCACCCACCCATTTTTCATTACCCTCACTTCCCCTCTCCAAATGTCCACCACTCGCAACCAAGACCTGCAAGATTCCATCAATAAAGCGACATCTAAAATTGCTTGTACCAATTCCCGTCTTCAACAATTCAAAACCTAAGTCGAGAACAAATTTGACACCATGGATGCCAAATTCATGAACCAATTTAACACCCTCCATTCTGTTGTCAACTAGTTGTTGAACCGCCCTTCGGGTCCTTCCTCCTCGGACCAAACCGATGTTATTGATTCATCTCATTCTCTTCATTTTCAATCCAACTCCTTTTAGCATGACCCTCACCTTCCCCATGTCGAGGTCAATAAATTTGATGGCTCTAATCCTACGGGTTGGGTCACTCAAATGGAGAATTATTTTTCTCTACGTGGTATTAATGATGAGTTGGAAAAACTTCGCTATGTTGTCTTCTATCTAGATCTTGAACGATGGAAATGGTGGAAATGACGTAAAAATTCTCGGCATGGGTATATTTCCTGGACCCAGTTTGTTGTAGAGAACTATGACCGCTTTGACACTGATACCCACTATCTCGGTCATTTGACCAAGTTGAAACAATCAGGCACAGTGGAAGACTTTATAACTGCTTTTGAGCATTTGGCCTTTCGAACCGAGGGCATGTCAGATGCTTTCTTCCGTGAATGATTTATCAGTGGCCTAGAGGATGAAATTCGATCCCAGGTTCTCATGGCCCTCCCTCAGACTTGGTTAGAAGCTACTAAATGTGCTAAATAATCCCAACAAGTTGTTTTTCCGAGAACAAAAAACCCTCTTTTGTTCCTCTCCCTCGACCCACTAATCCTAACCCCACTGTCACTCCCCTGAAGGTATAGAAATTAACTAGGGATGAAATGGTTGAACTCCAACTAAAGGGTATTTTCTATAATTGTGATGAAAAATATTTTTCGGGGCACTAGTGTAAGGAACAAAAACTTTTTATGGCCATTTCCAAAGATGTTCCTGAAGAAGATGTGACCATTCCACTTATTGAATAGCCCTCCCTTCCCGATGCTACCTCAGAGCCTGTTGAACCACCTGAAGTTTAACCACTCATTTACTTGCATGCCCTCACTGGATTCTCTACTCCACAAACCCTCAAGCTCATTGGCTATATTAATAATAGGAAGGTCATCATCCCGGTTGACAGTGGTAGCACCCACAATTTTTTTCTTCGTCTCATTGCCCAGGAAACCAATTTCTATATTCATGTTGTGAATAATTTTCAAATCATGATAGCCAATGGTGGGTCCATGAAATGTGGTAGCTTTTGTAAAAATTTATGTCTTCAAATTGAACATTACCACCTGAAATATCATATGTTTGTCATTGAAATTGGTGGGTGTGATATTGTGCTTGGTGTTGAATGGTTATGCACTTTGGATCCCATTCTTATGGATTTTAAGGAATTAGCCATGCATTTTCAACAGGAGGGACAAAATTATCACTTCCAAGGTCTCATAGTTGGTTCTCCTGACATCATCAGTTTCCATCGCATGGAAAAACTCCTCAAGAAAGGAAACTCGGGTATTATTTATCAACTCCATTATATTCACGCGGTTGAGACATCCTCTGTGCATCCTGACCTCCAAGCCATTCTCTCCAAACACCAAGTTGTTTTTTCCACTCCTTAGGGACTTCCGCCTTCTCGTGGTGTTCATGATCATTCCATACTGTTTGTTCCTGGCAATCTTCCTCCCAATGTTCTCCCTTATCGCCATCCCTTTTCCCAAAAAAATGAAATTGAGAAAACATGCAGGAATTGCTCCAAGTAGGTGTTATTTGCCCCAACACCATCCCTTATTCTTCTCCTATGGTCATGGTACTTAAGAAAGAAGGTACTTGGCACATGTGTCATGAATTGCGTGTCCTCAATAAACTGACCATCAAGGAAAAGTTTCCCATTCTTGTCATTGATGATCTCTTGGATGAGTTGAGTGGTGCTCAGTATTTCACCAAAATTGATCTGCGTTCTGGATACCACCAAATCTGTATGCAAGACACTGAGATCCTCAAGACTTCTTTTCAAACTCATGAGGGTCACTATGATTTCTTGGTCATTCCCTTTGGCCTGTGTAATTCCCCCTCCGCTTTCTGAAACCTCATGAATCATGTCTTCCATCCTTTTTTCCATCATCTTGTCTTAGTTTTCTTTGATGATATTCTCATCTACAATAAAACTTGGTAATCCCATATTTCCCATGTGGATCAAGTTCTTCATCTACTCTCTCAACATCAACTTTTCCTCAAACACTCTAAATGTTCCTTTGGAGCCTTAGAAGTCGAGTACTTGGGTCATATTGTTGGGAAGGATGGTGTTAGGGTGGATCCTAAGAAGATTGAAGCCATGCAAGATTGGCATCGCCCCAAGACTATCAAAATATTGTGTGGTTTTCTGGGTTTAAGAGGCTATTATCGCAAGTTTGTTCAGAATTATGGAAATATTGTGGCTCCTCTCACTCATCTACTTAAAAAGAATTCTTTCACTTGGACTCTTGTAACTGATAATGCCTTTCAAGCATTGAAGGAGGCTATGTGCACTACTCCGGTATTGGTCCTTCTTCATTTCATAAAGACCTTTTTCCTAGAATGTGATGCCTCTGAGAGAGGAATTTACGTAGTCCTTATGCAGAGGGAAGATCTTTGGCCTTTACCAACAAAAAATTGTCAGACATCCATTTGGCCCAATCAATCTATGAAAAGGAAATGTTGGCTATTCTGCATGCAGTGGATCTATGGTGCCCTTATCTCCTGGGGAAACGCTTCCAAATTAAGAGAGATCATCAAATCCTCAAGTATTTTCTGGAGCAACGACCTTCCTCTCCAGAGAAACAAAAATGGGTAACTAAGATCTTTGGATATGATTATGAGATCATTTACAATAAATGCAAAGACAATGTGGTTTCTGACGCTCTTTCTCAAAAATATGAAGATGAAGGGTCCCTTTTCTCCATCTCCTCCATTGTACCAGATTGGCTCCAAGTTGTTCGCCAGGAATGGCTACAAGATCCTAAAATTTCACATATGATCCAACAGTTGCAAGACAATTCTCTAGTTTCCCTAGGGTACTCTTGGCATAATGATGAGATTCTCTAGAAAGGCCATTTGTATTTAAGTAAACAGACACAACTTAAATCCACGGTTCTTTCTGAACTTCATGCTACTCCCACAGCTGGGCACTCAGGGTTTACCAAAACCTATGACAGGGTCAAACGTTCTTTTTTCTAGGATGGTATGAAAAAGTACATTCAAACTTTTGTGGCAAAATGTGATGTTTGTCAACGTAACAAGGGAGAAACAATCAAAGCCCCTATCACACTCCAACCACTTTTGATTCCACCCTTTATTTGGAGGGACATCTCTATGGATTTCATTATGGGATTACCTAAATCGGGCAATAAGTCAGTCATCATGGTGGTAGTAGATCATCTTTCCAAGTACGCTCATTTCTGTGCTCTTCAACATCCATTGTGGCTCAACTTTTCATGGATCATGTCGTCAAGCTTCATGGCATGCCTCATTCTATTATTTTTTATTGAGACCCCACTTTCACCAATAATTTTTGGCGAGAACTATTCAGGATATAGGGCACCCAATTGCATCTCAACCCTTCTTATCATCCCCATACTGATGGTCAAACTGAAGTTGTCAACAAGTGTTTGGAGACTTATTTGAGGTGTTTTGCCTCTAAAAGGAAAAATCAATGGGCTCAATGGTTACCATTAGCTGAATGGTGGTACAACACTTCTTACCATACAACTAATCACATGACTCCTTTTGAAGCAATGAATGGACAAAATCTGCCTTTTGTTCTCTCCTACATGTCAGGTGTCTCAAAGGTTCAGGCGGTTGACCAAACTCTTACAATTCGAGAGTCTATTCTTTGTACCCGCAAAGAGAATTTGGTCATAGCTCAGAATCGCATGAAGAAACAAGTCGATCAAGGTCGCTCAGAATGTCAATTTGTTGAAGGCAACCGGGTATTTCTTTGTCTGAAACCTTATAAACAAACTTCACTCAAGGTTGAACATTATCATAAACTAGCGCCCAAATTTTATGGCCCTTATACAGTTCTCAAGCACATGGGACAGGTGGCCTATCAGTTAGCTTTGCTTAGTTCTTCCAAGATCCATCCTGTTTTTCATGTCTCCTGCTTAAAGAAGGTGATTGGAACTAAGTGTCAAACTCAAACCAGCCTTCCCAAGTTGGATGAAGAAGGATCCATATGGTTGCAACCACAAGCAATTTTGGACCAATGTGAGCGTCGTCTTTGTCAGTGCACCATCAAGGAAGTGTTAGTTTAGTGGAAAGATACAACTTCAGCCAATGCCACCTGGGAGCCAACTATCATTCTACAACAATTTCCTCATCTCAAGCCTTGAGGACAAGGATGATTTTAAGGGGGAGAGCATGTTAAGGACCTAACCTACCTAACCCCCCAAGTGGGTAGAATAATATATTTCCATGTAATAAAGGTCAATACTAATAAGGCCTAACAATAAGGAGGAATAAGTCAATTGTAAGAAGACCTAATAGAAGCTTTCTCTTCTATAAGGATCTTCCTCTAGATTGTTCTTTTGGATAGATAGATTTAGTATAAATAAGAGTAGAGGGTATGAGTAGTTTTAGCTTGGATATTATTGTAATAGAGTGTTACTCTGATAGAGGTTTCCCCCTCGAAGATGCAAGTGAACATTGCTATCTTTAATCAAAGTGCTCTTTCTGGTGTTATTTTGGTATTATTTTGGTATTGCTCAGGTATTGTTCTGGTTATATCATTGTTTTTCTTTCGTTGTTAGTTAAAATATTTTTGTTCTGCATACTATTTTATATCTGGAATACTACATTGTCCCCTAGTGTTTATAAAGTGGTTTTAACCACTTCTAGAAGAAGTCGTCCCTACAAAGTGAAGAGACATAACCCTAGCGCCTCCTTAACTAGTATTTGCATGTGAGGATGGTGCCTCACTTAATGCTTTGTGAGATAAGTCTCATGCATTTATCATTTTATTTGATTAATGCTTTGTGAGATGCTCATGCATTTTATCATGCTTTAAATGAGTTTTTGAAAAACTCACACATTTAATTCTTTTTTGTAAAATGATTAATGCTTGTGAGGAAATTATACTCACGTATTTTTTCATTAAAATTGTAATTATGGAAATTGGTTTTATGTGAGAAACCACCTCACCAATTTTCCATTATTCTCATGATGGGTTGAGAGAATCAGGGGCATGGTTGAAGAGTCTTTGGATATTTTTGAGACTTTTCCCATTATTTACTTGAAGATAGTTTGAGATCCTGCATTCATGGATCTTGTCTTTCCTATTTTGTAATTAGATCTTATTATTGTGGATCTAGGAATTAATTTTCTTCTTATTATTGTGGATCTAGGAATTAATTTTCTTTTTTAAGAGTGAGTGAGGAAAAACTATATAATTCCTTATGTGAGCCATATTCATGAGGAAGGATAGTAATGGGGAATTGATGAGAGGAGTTAGAGATTCATAGTTCTACTACTCGTAAGTATTGAGAGACTTATTCATGTAAGGAATTATCCTTCTTGATGTATGGAGAGTTATTAGTGTGAGTAGTCTTTTTGAATCCTCATTGAAGGAGAAAGAATATCTTATGTAATCACTTGTGAGAAGGTCCCAACATCTTTTGAAGAAGGAGTGAAAGTGATCCACATGCTAATTGAAGCTGGTCCAAAGATGTAGCCCATGAGGGGCGAACTTCGTTATCAACATTTGTCTCTCTCTTGAATTTTCATGCACTTATCCATTTTGAGTTCATATGTTATATGTATTAATGTTTAAAATCATTTTTATTAATGAACTCATATGCCCTTTAATACTTATGCAAATAATTCATCCGCAAAATATTCTCGATTGAAAACTTGCATAGAGTAAGTACATGCATGTTTTTAGATCAAGTGGTATTAGAGCAGGCTGACTTCTTTGCAGGAAAGACAAAGGAGCGAAGCGAGAAAAAAGACTTCAAGAATTAGAAGAGATAAATCACAACATTCAAGCTGAAAACTCAGAGCCGAGCAGAGTTTTTCAGGTTGCAAAAGAAGAGAAACAAGAGCTTCAAGAGAGATCTCAACTTCATGGAGAAGTCCTCAACAAAATTATTGAAGAATTGCAACTCGAATTGCAAGCCAAGGATGATCTCTTAGATAAGTTGCAGCATGGTGAATGAATGGAGGACAAAGAGCCTTATATCATGGATGCACAAACTCAAACCGAGGTATATGATGTTGCTTCATGTTCAATTTCTTCTCAGTATGAAACTAACGTTGGCATGAAGCTCCTCACGAAGATGGGATACAAAGGAGGTGGACTTGGAATTAATAGCCAAGGAGTCACTCAGCCATTGGAGGTTGTACCAAGACCACCATTTTAAGGCTTGGGTTATGGATAGGAAGAGAAGGGAGAATTTTCAAAGGTTGTTGAAGCAAAATCTTCCTTTTCACCATCAAATTCCAAGAAGGAAATCAAGCCACCTATTCCTCACCAGAACAAGAACCAGTCAAGAAGGTATAAAAGTCATTCAAATTATTTCATTGCAAATAAGAAGAATGTTTTTTTTTTTAGATCTTATAACCATGATGTAGATAAGCATCATATGAAGAAAGTTTGGGTAAAGAAGATTGTTGTGTCCATGGGAAGTGAGACAAATCCGAAACCACGCCTTCCAAGTCATCCTGTCAGGAAGATGAATGGAAAACAAAGGATTTTTTGTAGTTATTGCAACATTAGTGGCCATTGGGAGAAGAAATGTTGGAAGAGCCATCCACAATTATGTTGTAATTCAAGGAAGAAACTTACTCCAACGCCCACCAAGAAAGAGGCTATGTAATAGCTTGTGATCGATGTTCTAGCACCAATGTCTAAAGAAACGCAATTGCAGATGGAAGGCACCTTCGATTGGTTGGGTAAGAAATGGTTGGCATTTTTGCAAAATTGAAATCCTTCTATTAGCATTTTTTATAACTCTGGAGTCATGTGATTGGATCGTGGTCTTTACACTCCTATCATGGTCTAAAGTCATCAATTGTGGATTGTGGCCTCCAACTATGAGAAGAAGTAGAGAATGATAATAATTAGGTGTCTCTGTAATCTTCTAGTGATCTAATCTATTTGGACGGTGATCGATCTCTTTCAAGAGGACCTTGAAGAAAGTAAAGGAAATCATTCATGCGTTGAGACTACAGATTCTTCATGGACTCGAGCAAACTGGTTATAAAGTGTTGAAGCCAAATGGGAACATCAATCTTTGGGATTGGGATAGTGTCAGGTTCCTCGCAAAGCCTGTTGATTTGGAAAACCATCGTGAGCAGAGCCATAGCAATACGAAATCGCATGCTTCTTCCGGAATGAAAGGTTTTCATTAGTCATGAGATTACAGGTCGATATCAAATCTGGCCAGCAATATCAACACGAGTAGAAGAGTGGAATCTTTCCTTCGAAAAAGAAGAGATGGGATCACCTGGAATCCCTTAATGTATGCAACAAATTACCTGCTACGAGGATCTCTATCAAGGTCTCTCTCACTTCATTTCTAATTGTCGATGATGTTGTATCATTCAAATTGGATTTTGTGGCATTGGTGGAGGGCGTTGGGAAAAATCTGCGCATGGATCGTGGGGAAATTCTACCAGAAATTGAGATACACTTAAGCTTTGGTGACAAGACCATAACGTAGACAACAGTGGCGAAGATAGGGGGACAATCCCACCAAAATATTGAATACACTTCTAGAATCGTATCGTCTGAACAATTCCACGATACTTGCTGAGGTATTTTGCCACTCCATCGATCCAATGAACTGACACGATTTCTTTCTTCTACAGTGTGCGAGGAAATAGAACTGACGTTGAGGGTGTGAAAACACTGAGAGATTGATTCCGTGGAGGGTTTAGCTTCAGCTCAGGGGTAGATAGAAAGATGAGTTGCTTTCCCTGAACTCGCGGGACCTCATCAAAACCCTCGACCTGCAAATTTCTCTTGAGAACGATGACGTTCTTTTGGTAATCTTTAATAAGTGATATTATATCGTCCAGTTGAATATGAATACCGTATTAGTCGCATCAAGTTTGTCCCAGTTCAGAATGGGCAAGACAATTGAAGCTATATCCTAGCATCCCTCGTTACTTGTCGAGATTTCTAGCAATGATAAAAGAGACTACAGAAATTATGGTGGTGGCGTTGACCCCTGTCACTTATAGGCAAAAAACTTACGTTACTGTTACATGAAGATTACTGCAGTTCGACTTAGTTTTGCAAGATTTCTTGAGCCTCGAGAATTTTTTTAAATGGCTGGCAACATTGACTGTTGATAAGGGTATTTATAAGGTTACCTTATTATTTCAACTTGCGCAGATCAGGAGCTCATACCATGAGACATATTCCATAAGCATGTGTGCACCATTATTTGTAATATTTTCCATATCTAGTGGCTAACGTCAAGAGAAGGAGATCTGTATGCACAACACCAAGAAACAAAGGATGTCGGCGTTTTGTTGGGTTGAATGCTACTCAAATTGTGAACGATCTCGCAACACGTTCAAAGGTTTCTTCCTTTCAATTTGCACACATCGTTGCAGTTCCGCTAAACATTGTGTGGCGGCTAGAGAATAGATATGCTTAGGTTATGGAGATGCGGTGATCGTCATCGTATTTGGCCAGCAACCAAAGTTCTTCTAGGAAAGGATGACAAGATATTTCTGTCAGGTGAACCATACAGATATTACAAACGATGTCCAGGAAGAAGTGCCAAAAATATCATAGTGGTGTCAAGCGTTATCATAGAGATGCCATTCTTCTTAGATTTCAGTTACAAGAGGATGGAAGCGAGTGACCTGCAATCATTGTTTTTGCAAGAGGCATTTCCTCAAATCATAAACGAGATCAATGCAGAGTCACTGCACTTTGTATTAATCATAGTGCCTTTCTCGTATTGTTCATCATGGCATGGTCGAGTTAATATGCTCACGGGGACTTCACCACTTCTCGGGAATCAAAGTATCGCAAGTAATTTCCCAATTTTGCTCAATTTGGGGCACTTTTGATACAAGTACGATTTGGGAATTATCACCACTAGTGCACATTGATTTGAGCGTGCACACATCATCATGTAATGGTGATTTTTTTTTGTTGAACACACTTACCACATTTAGAGGGGGTGAATGAGTGTGGGGTTCTTTTTCCCAAAACTTTTATCTTGCACAAAAACTCATCAATTAGCATTCAACATTTATTCATTATCCATTGTTGTCATTTATAACCAGTTAGATGTGAGCACATATCAGCAACATATATCAGCAATATATCATCAACAAGTCATCACCACAAAGAACACAAAGAACACA
>SNQJ01S0104086.1:18661-30413 GCA_010110895.2 Picea sitchensis | reverse complement strand
TGCCATCAAAGACAACAATCATCAACACGCATTCGTTGCTTGTTCAATATTTGCCAACAACACACACACACACACACACACACACACACACACACACACATTGGGTTTCCCCACATTGGGGTTTTCCCTGGCATTGTCTAAATTTCTGAGTTGAATGATTGTTGTTCATTGTGTTTATTCCATTGCTAAAGTGCTTGGAAATGTGTATTTTTGCTTATGGTATTTTTTGAGTGTGGTTATACATTTCAGAGTTCATTTAAGACAGTTATCTCTAGGTTGCTAAGTGTATGACGAAATATTTATAAGAAGATTTTGTCATTAAATTTCTACAGTATGTGCGTCCTTGCTTAACCATCTCCTCCCTCCCTTTGTTGTGTCTTCTATGTCCATGTGTGAACACAAAAGAAGATTGTTGATTGGTTGAGGCACTGCTATGAATGTTTTCTTAGCTTTCTCCTCCCTCCCTCTCTTGTGTGGCCTATGTGCATGTGTCAAGATAAACCTAATTGATGATTGGCTTGTTGAATTTTCACTATGCTAGGCTCAAGCATGAGGTTTATTTCATTTAGCATGTACTTGAACCATAAATAAATGCATCTACACCATACACAAGTGCTGCAATAACCAAGATCACAAGAAGAATTACCATGCACAAGAACACAAGAAATATCCTGGGAAACCCTTCTACTAAAGGGAAGAAAACTCAGGAATCCTTTGCTATATTCTCAAGAGAAGATCTCCCAACCATAGAACCCTAATGCACACAAGAGGGTGCTCTACAACCTTGAAACTTGTGCCCAAGAGAGGTGTGCACTTCATCCTTAAAACACACTTGCTGAAATTCCGAAATTGTCAAATGTGTGTGTGTGTGTGTGTGTGTGTGTGTGTTTCCTCAATGTGGAAACCACCTTTATTTATACAAGACCAGACACAACAATAGGTGTGTCTGTTGGCACAACAGGGCCGACCTCAATAACTCATAAATATGATTAATTATAACAATAAAAAATAATTAGCTTTCACATATGGTGGGGCCGACTTATACCCTTTACATCATAATTAGGGTTACAAGTAAATATTACACTTAAACAATATAGCAAGGGATCCACACGCCCACTAGTGCTCAGCCACTAGGGACACGTCCACCTATGCTCAACCACAAGGATGTCATACTCAACAGATCTCTATCTCAACTGAGTCCATAAGAGAATCATCTGGAGTACCACATCAACTCAACTCTCACACAGAGGAGAACGATACACCCATCACATGGGCACACCCAACCACTGGGGGATGACTCAACTCTCGCACAAAGGAGAACGATGCACCCCATCACATGGGCATACCCAACACTGGGCTCTCTCACAGGTCGACTCAACTCAGTCACAGAGGAGAACGTATCTTGGAGAATGTCACATGACACTGCAATCATCAACATGGATCATGGGTTAATAAGCATGTTTCTTAGCCTTATCTTCCCTCCCTTGTGTGGCGTATGTGCATGTGTGAACAATACGAACACCTATGAGTGGAATTTTGGAATAGTTACCCTACTATAAACTTTATTTTTCTTTGGCTCTCTTTGATTTTGTTTTCGAATCTTCAAAGGGAATCAAGTGCTTTTGGGACTTTCGAGAGAATTAAAAGTATTCTTATGTGGTTGATGAAATGGAGAGGATAAGATAAAAGTTAATTTTTTTCCATTTTCTTTAAATTAATGTTATTATCATTTTGGATTTTCAGATATATGGTTCCCTCAAATATTATTGTGGAGCGGTTTGTATATATGTTATGCAAGCGAATAAATCTTGACCAAAGAGAAAATAATATTCATTTTCGAACAATGTGCATCCACCAACTCATAAGTTCAATTGAAATGATTTCATTTGATGTACAATTTTTCAGCTATTATTCTATTTCATTGGTTGGTTCAAAATAAATTGTTTTGCTCTACTCTCTTTTTCTTATAGGGAAAACATTTAAAAAAATTTCATATGAGCAATTTGATATTTGAGTCTTATCTTTCTTAGATGATCTGATTACAGATCTAGAAAACTCATCAACAAACTCAATGTGTATTGAAGAATGGAGATAAAATGCTATAGAACAAAGGAAAAACATAATATACACGACAATAGAGAGACAACGTAGACCAAAAAATGATCATCTTGTTTATTGAGAGAGAAAGGAACACCTTTTTATAAGCAAGGCGACTTTATCCTTCTACTTATTAGTTGTTTACAAAAACATTTGCTTCCGCAAAATAATAATAATAATAATAATCATTATGAATCCTTCTACTTATTAGTTGTTTACAAAAACATTTGTTGCAACAAAAGGAAAATACTAGTTAATTATTATGGAGCACCTTCCTCATAGTGGGTGGCCAAGGAAGGGGTGTGCCCTTCCTGGTGGCCCAATTACTCCTTGGTTAGAGTTGTGAGCATCCCTGCTTTTGCCAGCAACAGAAGGAATGTGTGATTTAATGTCTCTGCAAACATCCATTTGGCCTGAGCTGGTGGTTGTCTCTTTATACCCACAAGATATGAAATATATTGTTGCTAGTGAGTAGTTCACATCTTGGATTTGAGAATTTGATTAGTGAGCAGAGGATGTTGGAAATCCATAATCTTATCCATTGAATGATGAACTGCGATTGCTTCTTCAAGTAGAGGTGGTCCACACATCTTGAGAATGTTAACATTCAGCACATCATGGATGTAGAGTTATCGAGGTAAGTCCCGACGATATGCATTCTCGCCAATGCATGATAGAATCGTGCATGGGACATATCTTAGTGGGTGCAACATATGATGTTGGCCTTTGAATCGGTGCTTGTCCAATAAGAGCCACAGATGATCTCCTAGATGAAATAACAATGGTGTGTGCTACTTATATTGCCTCTATTTCGCACGGTCTTGGGTTTCTCATAAGGTAGTTGCTTCCTGAGTATGGCGATGAGCCAACACGTGGATAAAACACTGAGATGATTGTTGTTCCTATTGTTGGTGTGCAAAGCTAGAAGGAGCAAGAGTCTTTGAATGGTATGCCACCTGATGACATCCTTGTTTAAGTACATCCCCAATGGCGAACTGAAATGCATCCTTCTCAATCTCAAAGGGATGATTCCTATCCAGCAAATGGAAAACCTGCATAGAGCATAATGTGGTCTTAAGTTGAGCGAAGTGGTGCCCAACGTTTCCCAAAAAAATCTTGAGGTCATGGAAATTGGAGTACGCTGGCCAGTGTGCCAAAACCTGTACCCGAGATGGATCTAATCAACTCCTTGTTATGTCTATTATGAGTCCCAAATGCGGAACTAATCTGTGTCTAATAGGATTTCTTCACCTAAAGTGTATGTGCCCGCAGTAGCTCAAGGATGTTGTGGGCGTGCTTAAGATATTATGCCCAAGAATTACTGAATACTAAGATATCATCAAGATAAATGACCACACACTTACCCAAATGACTTCTTGCATTCATGTGAGCTTGATGGCATTCAGCTATCAAATCCATCCTTCTGAAAGAATAATCCCCTTGTAAGTGGTCTAGTAAATCCTCAATTCGGAGTCGGGGGTAGTAATTTTTAACAATGGCTTTATTAAAGGAACGGTAGTTGGTCACTAGGTGCCATTCTGAATGAGTCTCATTTGGGATAATAAACACAGGGGATGCACATGGTGACGATGAAGGTGGAATATGTCCTAAGTTCAAAAGTTGACCAAATGGGTGTTCCATCCCAGCAGCCTCTCGAGGAGCAATGCGATAGGATGGGGTGTTGGGAAAAAAAGCACCGGGAATTAGATCAAGTCTGTTCTCAATAGAGAGACGGTGGCAATCTTGTGGGATGGGTGAAGACATTTTCAAATTATTGGAGCAGGGGAACCATGGCAAGGGGTACAACGTTATTCTGATTGTCTCGATTAATGGGGCAAACTAAGAACAAATACATGCATTGGTTCAGACCAATTTGCTTAACAATCACTTGGTCAGTAATAGGTTGGGGGGATTTAAGAGTAGAAGAATTAAGGGCATAGGTGTGCCCCTCATGTTGCAAGTGGTATTGATGAGAGTTAGCGTGATAAACGACGTGTTGAGCTTGTTGGTAGGGAACTCCAAGTAACAAATTGGCACAATCAAGAGGAGAGACATCACACACCACAATATCTTGGAAAGGGCCAATATCAAAGTTGGCCACACAATAGTGGGAGACAGTGAGATGAGGGCCTTCCTTTTGTACCTAACCGAGATAATATGGATTCGGGTGCAGAGTGGTGGGGAGGTTAAGGAATTGGACCAAGTTCTGGGCCACGAGGTTCTTTTCGATTATGTTGTCCAAGATTAGCGTAGCCAACTCATGCTTAATATAACAATTATGTGTAAACATGGGTACATACCGAGGTGTCGAGTTCATTAGTGGTCATCAGAGGGGTCCTTCGATAGGACCGTCGAGAGAGACTACTTAAGGATGGGCAAGGGAATATGGTTGAGCAACCTCTACAAATAGGTTCTTGTTGGTGTGAAATTTCTCAAGTGCCAAGTAGTCTGCAGATGTATGTGATTTGGTCTTATGAAAGTTACACCAGGGTGAATTTCTGGGTGTGGATGGGGAAACGGGGGAATGTCCAGTATGTGAAGGATTAGCAGTAGAAGGACCAGATCACGTTGGAGGAGAGAGGCTTCCAGGAGCCACTTTCATTCCATGTCCAGGGCCTAATAAAAAAACTATAATTAAATTAACAATCAGTACCTCTTCCAGATCTGAAATGTGAAGATGGATGTGCAACTTGCAGAAGATTTCGATGTAGCTCTAAACTGACAGATTGGAGAGTTTTCAGAGCTGCAACCATTTAGCAAGGAGATTTTGGCGATATCTCGAGGGATAGAAGCGTTCTCTTAATGCTTGAAAAAATTCATCCCAAGATGTGAGGCGTACAAGTGTTGTTGTTATCTCACCAATCTCGATGACCAACACGTGATTCTCAATCTGAGCATCCCACCAAGCTTGTGCAGTGCCCTCCAACTGTAGGCTGGCAATTTGAAGCTTCATGTCCTCGTCCATCTCAGGACATATCTTGAAATAGGTGGAGAGACTACAAATCCAAGAATCGATAGCCTTGCCATTCATTTGCATGAAAACTTGGGTAATTGAAAGCGCATATCGAGTTGCATGTGTGTTGGAGCTCGTCGTTGTTGTAAACAAAGTAACTCATGAGGAGCCATAGCTAAATCCTGGATCGGTGCATACATATTGGACGTTGATTCCTCTGTGGAAGGTTCTTTACGAGGCAACATTATTTTCATCCACCAACTGGGTCGCTTTGAGCTTGGCGCACAGGAAAGGGAGGACGAGAGATCCAATATGCATCAAATACTGAGAACTAGGGCCAACATAGATAGACACCCTCCAGATCTGAAGTATGCAGTGCACACTGACGCCAAAGGGACCAGGCGCACCCCAAATATGAAACATGCAGAGAGAATCGAGAGTGAATATACCAGTTACTGCATCTCGAATGCCATTCACACTGCCCGAAATCCTCACGTTATGCCTGAAAAACAAAACAGAAGAGGACGCGTTGGAAAACTCTAAAGAGGGTACACTAGAAAACCCTGAGGAGGGCGCACTGGAAAACCCTGAGGAGGGCGTGGAAAGAAACACTAAAGAGGGCGCACTAAAAATCCCCGTGAAAAGGGTGCATTGAAACCCCGTGAAGAGGGCGCACTAAGACCCTGTGAAGAGGGTGCACTTGAAAAACCTGAGAAGGGCGCACTGAGACCCTATGAAGAGGGTGCATTGGAGAACCCTGTGAAGAGGGTGCACTGGAAAACCTTGAGAAGGGCGTGCAGACAAACGCGTACGAAAACCCTATGATAAGCATTTGCAATCTAAGCACACGAACCCACAAAAAAATTAATTTTGAATTGGTGGAAGGCTTCCTATCTAATTCTTGTTGACATCGAAAAGAATCTTGTTGAGATCCAAGCATTGATACCAATTGATCTGCATGCAAATCTGAAAACTCACCAGCAAACTCAATGCATATTGAAGAATGGAGATAAAATGTTGTAGAACAAAGGAAAAATAGAATATAAACGATAATAGAGAGACAGCGTAGACCAGAAAATAACCATCTTGTTTATTAAGAGAGAAAGGAGGGCCTTTTTATAAGGCGACTTATATAAACGATAATAGAGAGACAGCGTAGATCAGAAAATAACCATCTCGTTTATTAAGAGAGAAAGGAGAACCTTTTTATAAGGCTACTCTATCCTTTAGTATACTCTATCCTTTAGCTTAGTAGTTATTTACAAAAGCGAACGTTTTTTTCCAGCAGAAAAAATTGTTCAATTATATTTAAAGTATAATGTGTTTTCTCATTAGGTTACAAGAGCAAGATAGATAGTTCTTGGGGCAAATCTTTCACTTGTAGTGGGGCTAATTGCCAATTAGAAGAAGGTAAGAGAAGTTGCTGCAAGAAGTATTCTAGAGGAGAAATGTTATCATAATGAACTTTGCCAAAACACTCTCAAGACAAGGAGCTAAGAAGAACAGTCCTAGAAAAATTTTGTGGTGAGAGTGGGGCCCTCATGACCATCTAGCGAATGGGTATAAGTGATCAGACCTACTTTCCCCTGTAATGTTGTTTTTGATAGGAGGTCGGCTTCCATGTTGTACTCTCGAGATGTATGAGTGTAGGTGAGCTTCTTAAAATGGCGTTGTAGTGATCTTATTCTATCCTTCCAGGCCAATAGTGTGATAGTATGCAGCTTGCCTTTATGGTTTAGCCAGTCGATGATCACTCTTGAGTCCCCGATCAATTGTAGATGTTCGATATGCAGTCTAGAATCCAAATGAAGTGTAGCTCAGGCACCCAGTGGTTCTGCCCTTGTGTTGGTGCCCAAGCCGCAACATAAAGTTCATCTATAAAAAGAGTTTTTGTTGATTCTAATCAGTCCACCTGCACCACTTAAAGAACCACTAAGTTGTGTTGTTCCATCAAAGCAGCCCATCAGAGTATCCTCAATAAGAATAGGTCTGACTAATGTCTTTTTTTTTCCAAAATCTGGATGAAAATTTTCCCAACTTTGGTACAGTCCAAGAGCTTTATAGACTACAGTGTTGATAGAGGGTGGCTTATTTTCAAAGATTTTAAATTTCTAGTCAGCCAGATAAACCAATTAACTATCGGAGGGAGAAGCTTGAAGTTGTGCTCGCTAGAAAACCCATGTTCAAAGCAAGCAGTAATGGAGATCCCATTCTAGGCAATGTTGATGTTGTTGACCTGTACAATCATGTCCCAGACAAGGTGAGTAAAAATGCACCGAGTAAAAAGGTGATTTATTGATTCTTCATCCTTGTAGCAGAGTTGACAGAGATTGGGGCCAGCCCAGCCTTTTCTTTGGAGGTTATCCTAGGTGGGGGTTTTATTTTCAACTGAAATCCAAGTAAATAGCTTAGTTTTAAGTGGGATTTTCCAAATCCAGAGTTGCTTACGCCATCCAATGATGTTTGACTGCCAGACAGAAGTTGCAATGGCGGTGTATATTTTGTTGACTGAGATGAGGCTCGAGTTATCCCCTCCATCCCACAGGAAGTAGTCCTCTGCGTTGTGAAGAAAAATACCCACGCTTGTGAGCTCCAGGCGATACAAATTCCACTCAGCATCTAAGCCTGTAGGTAGATCCATTTAAGAACTGGTTTTCTAGCTTGCGGTCGGGAGCCCGTGAATAGAGTAAGTCACATCTTGAAATAGATAACATATGAGTTTTGTATTTATTTGAGTGATTAGTTGTGGAGACAAGAAAGAATTATGGCCGAGCCCAGTAATGCGGTCCTGTCTAATTAATATAGAATGACCAGAGCCCAGCTTCCAAATAATCCCATTCATAATCTAGTGTGTCGAGGTCGCTAAATTCCTCTAGAACTGTGAGGCAGCTCGCGTATGAGGGGAGCCAATACGGAGCCAGGATGCAACAAAGGTATAAGGCAGGTATTTGTCCTTAATTACAAAACTCCAGATGCCCCTTGAGGTCAGGACATGCTAGAGAGAGTTGGTAGCTAAAGTGTTGTTGAACTTGAAAATATTTTTGAACCCCCATCCACCCTTGATTTTTGGTTTTACCATCGATTCTCAATTGCAGAGATGTAATTTGTGGTATTCAGTTTTGCTCGACCAGAGGAAATTGTAGGCAAGTTTTCTTAATTTTCCCAGGACTGAGGTGGGTATAGTTGCAAGTGCCATCTAGTAAATCGGTTTTCCTTTGAGGGCAGATTTTATGAGGGTGTAGTGGCCTCCTATGGAGAGCCATCTATTACACCAATGACCAACTTTTTTTTCCACCTTGGAAATGAGCCAGTCCTAGTCTGAAGCCTTATAGTGGTCTTCTTTTAATGAATACCCAAGGTACTTGAAGCCGAGAGAGATATGGACAAAGTTATGAGGGAAGAGGTCCTTCAGTTGATCCAAGTCATGATCTTGTATGTTGGCGAAGTGGAAAGTGGATTTAGACCAATTGATATGTAATCTTGAGGCGCTACAAAAAATCTTTAAGAGACCAAATATCTCCCTCCATTCAAGTAAGCTGGCATTGGTCATTATAAGAACGTCACCAACGAAGAGTAGATGTAGAATTTTAACTAACCTTGATACCTTGATCCCTGTGATCCTACCCTCTGCTTGGCTTTTTTTAGTGGGAGACTTAAACCTTCCATGACCAAAATGAACAGGAGCGGAGATAGAGGGCATCCCTTTCGAAGGCCTCTGCCACTATGGAAGAAAGAAGAAGGTTCTCCATTAACTAGCACAACAAAATTTGCACTTGTGACACAACTCGTAATCCAATTTAAAGTGGTTTGGTTGAAACCGCTCTGGATTAATATCAGTCTAAGGAAGTCCCAATCTACACAGTCAAAGGATTTTTTTAGATCAAGCTTGAGGATAAGAGCACGCAAGTTTTTGTGGTGAATGTTGTGTAAGCATTCATGAGCAGTACCAATGGCATCTAATATTTGTCGGCCCTTTAAAAATCCCAACTGTTCGCCTGACAATGAGCACGAAAGGATGGGTTTGAGTCTGTTGGCAATGATTTTTTATATGAGCTTGTAGCAGAGATTGTAGAGAGCAATCAGTCTGTAGTCACCGAAGGTAGTTGGGTGATTTTATTTTGGGATAAGTGTCAAGAAAGTAGAGTTTATAGCTCCAGAAATATTACCATGTAGCCTGGTGTCTTCCACAAGATTCAAGAGCTCCATCCCAACCAAATTGAAGAAATGTAAATAGAACTCAATGGTCTAGCCGTCTGGGCTCGGGATTTTATCCGTAGAGAAGGATTTTAAAGCATCCATAACCTCCTGTAGTGTGCAAGGTTTTTCCATGATCGTGGAGTCCTCATCTGTAACCGAGTGGGGGAAGAGACGAGTCACAATGATATGGTCTTGTAGAGTGACTAGAGGCCTTGCCTCGTAGAGAGTATTAAAAAATCTAGAAGTTGCAGCCTTTATGTCTTGTTATCCTCTGTGAATGGTTCCTACATCATCAGTGATATCCCAAATGTGTTTTTTATTCCTGGAGGATCTAGTGAAGCGATGGAAGAATTTGTTGTTAAGATCACCACATTTTATCCAATTAATTTTGCTTCATTGCCTCCAAAGTGCTTCATCAGCAAGCAAGAGCGTGTTCCTCTCTGTTTCAAGTAGATTAAACTTTTGGTACATGTCCCCATCGTAACCAGCTTGTGTGTCAAGTTTAAGTAGCTCTTTAATGTTTAGTTCCAGGGATTGCAGCCTGTGTAGTGATTGTCTTCAGTGGTGGGAGACCCACTTTTTTATGCAGGTTTTTAAATGCTTAAGTTTCCAAGCAAATCGTTGTTTTATTCCAGTTTCTCTCTGGAATATGGGATATGTATAAACTATAAATACAGTAACAATGAAGTCCTACTCCACGAGCCAACAAGAATTTAGCTTGAAAGGATAGTGGATACGCGCAGTCGGAGATCAGAATTGAAGCAGGATCGGTGTGTGGTCTGAAAGGAAAGGTGAGTCCACCCAAGTTCTAATTCTATCATTAGTTGTAGCAATATTAACTAAGATATAGAAGCAGTATAATCGCTTGGTGATGGAATCCTAACCCACACTACCATTTCTCCATGTTGGAGCCAAGACGTCTGATGGGTAGTCTACTAATCCATGAGTCGGAAAAAGAGTTTTGAAAAAATCAGCCAATGGGTCATGTGTAGCGGCGGCACCCCAAACTTCACCCAAGCTAGTGGTGAAGTTCAAATCACCATCAATTATTAAGTTTACAAGATCGAGCAGGCCACTGGACTCCACTTTTTCCCAGAATATCTTTCTTTGTGAGCAAGGACCATAGGAGTTGAGAAGGTTTATCTGTTGGTTGTTCCACCGACATGATCCAATTAAAATGATTCCACCGCAGCTCAGAAAATGATTTAAATCGAATAAAGAAGGATCCCAAGTGGCAGCTAGACCTCCAAATTTTCCCAGCGAGTTTACAGAGCAAGTGTGCCAGTCTGGGCGGAATTTGTTAAGAAAAGTTCTATCTTTTTGTCCATCAACCAAAGTTTCATGTAGGAAAATAATATATGGGGAAGACCGAGAGAGTAGTCTTCTGAACATGGAGGATTTAAGGGGGGGGGCCACCCCTCTGATATTGAGGGAGAGAAAGATTATTATTTGGTTCTCGCTAGGGTTTTCATGCCTCTAAGCGGCCCAATATTAGTGTGTTGAGAATAAAATTTTGTGGTGATAGAAAGAATGGGCCCCTCTTTGCGACGATCACTTCTTGTTTTGATTGGTGAGTGTTCATACCCAATTCCTCTTGACCAAGTGTGAGCTTTTCCAAGATCCAATCCATAGGGTACCATGTGTCCTCAGCTCCCCTCCTCGATAGATGGCTTGATAACCGACTTCCCCAGGAAGGTGGGTAAAGGGGCTGGAGAGAGGACTTCTTTGTAGGATGGGAGCAGTGAGTCTAGGATATTATTAAGTGTGTTATCCTATAACTGAGATCCATTGGTGCCTAGAAGTGAGTGAACTGTCCTTTATGCAGGCGTAGCTGTTTCATTGCTCATAGGTTCCAAATGAGTAACGAGTAAACAGGCAGGGAGAGTAACCCTTGGGGAGAAGGCCCAAGGTTGGTAAGTGGTCGAGGGCGCAAAGGGAAAAGGCGTCGAGCAGGAGGTTAATGTAGTAGGGGGCGTGGATTGTGGGGGAATCGGTTGGGGAGGGTCAAGAGTAGTAGTGTAGGAGGAGGAGGAGGTAATAGGATGGGATAGATGAATGTCTGACAGAAAGGAGGAGGTGTGTAAGGAGGAGGCATCTAGAGGGAGTTATGTTTGAGTTGGATTTGGTTGAGAGGGGGTAGCGCCCAGTATCCGAGTAGATGCATTGTCCAGAAGGTCTTTTTCCCAAGAGGTAAGTAAGAAGAAAAAAATTGGGCAAATGGACTTAAGCATACCAGTGATCGAGTCTGGGACGACTGGCTCTTCGAAGTCTGGCAGGTCCGAAAAGGTAGGTTGGGTGTTCACATCAGGGGAATCCATCCTAGAGGATAGTTCAAGCATTGTTTCCTCCGACTGTTCCACATCCAGTCGACCCAGGCAGGCATTTCTAAGGTGGCATGTATGTCTACAGAGTGTACACCTGAAGGGAATCCCAAGATAATCCAGAGTCTGTCGTAAGTGTTATCCATGCCATTCAATGTCGATGGTTTCTGACAATCCATTGTGT
>SNQJ01S0104082.1:0-24308 GCA_010110895.2 Picea sitchensis | reverse complement strand
GTAAAGGTTCTTCTGAAGAGTTAGGGCCCTTGAATTGGTTAACAAATGATGTCAATTAAGGGTAGCAATGTTGGAATTAACTTGATTCAAACTTTTATTGGTCAAAGTTTGAGACTCTTTGACTTCGTTATGGAAGTTGGTAAAGGAATCTTCCACGGAATAGATGACATTTCCAAAGTCTTGGTTGTGGTTTTTCATTAAGGAAGGGTTCATAAGTAAGAGTGAGAGTGGAGCAGTGTAAGGGGACAAGTGGGTCCACACATAAAGGTTTATTGGGGAGGTGTACGAATGTGAGCAGTGTGGATTTCGGGACTGGGGAGATAGGCGGGAAATAATAGGATGAGTGGGTCTACACAAAAGGGATTATGAACAAGGCATACCACTGTGATTAGTGTGAAGCAATGAATCTAGTGAGATTGGTCCCAAACAAGGATTCCAGATAGGGAAGGTGATTCCACAAAAATATGTCTAATGAAAGAGGGGTACCATTGTGATCAATGCGAAGAGAAAAAATTTGTAGCTTGGATGTAAGCAATGGGGTTGCCTAAGATTGGATGTGCAAAATTTCAACACTATTTCTATTTTTGCAACAAGGGATAGGTTTTTTAAGGTTCCTAAGGACAAGGGAGTGACCTATGCTATATATCTCTTATATACTTGTAGGGTCCAACAGTAGTACTCGACCCAATATCTCAAGACTCTGACTAAGGGGGGGTAATCGTACCCTTATCCATACTACCCGATTACCTAGGTATGCAAGAGTATTCTTCTCGAGTTATGTGCTTGGTACCACTATAGAAATTAAGTAGTTGAATGGTTGATCTATGGCTCATTTCATGATACCTACAAGACTCCCAATATACCCGAGGGTACATGGAAATGAAATTTCATGCACAAGTGTTGTCTGATGCAGTACTACTTGAAGGGGTACCAATAGGGGTTATAGGGGTTTCCAACAAGGTGAAACCATGTGTAGTTCATGCGTGTATTCTTTCCTGGCCATAATTTTTCCCACTTAACAATAGATCAATGTGGTTCTTTATAGTCCCTTTATAGCCTGAAATTTGTTTCCTAAACATTTGTTGAGAAAAGTGATTTGATACCACTTGTAAGGAACTAAATAGAAATATATAAAGTAAGAGAACAAATATTATCCAAATATTTAGAATAATGAAATAGAATAGCGAACACACTAACAATATTGGACAAAATAAGATACCTTTATTATCTCAAAAGAACTATTCACTTTCCTCTTTGAGTGAGCAACCTCCAGTAGAATAGAGCTCAAATTACAAACGATTCCACCAGAGATATTTTACAATGATTTATAAGTCTATTTATACTACTTCTATCTTCTTAAGAACATTCTAGAGAAGGAACTTTATTGTAAGACTTCCTACAATAGTTGTGTTCACACTTATTACATTGGTCTTATTTACCAATGATGGCATTAATTACATAACAACACATAGTATTCTATATACTTTAGGGGTTAGGGAGGTTAGGACCTAACACATGCTTATTATTGGCTTGTATTATGTCCAATTACAAATTAAGAGAGTTGGGATATCAGTTTTGAAATTATCCAGTAAAATTTCAAATTTAGCTTGGGTAGCTTCTCCTCCAGCTAATGTGATTATTATAGCAACATTATATATGGGACCTTTACCATGTTTTGCATTTCCTCGTGAGTAATACTTGCATAACTCACAAATACCATCATAAGATAATTGATCACTAATCAAATCTTTTGTGTTTGCAATATATGGTATGAATATATCATCAATAGTGGAACCAACTCTAAGATTGGATGGTATGGGAATGGATTCAACAATGCCTTCATTGAAAGCATATCAATATTTGGATGGTACCTATGCCTTTCCTCCTTTAACCATTTTTCTATCAGTGTGCCAGTAATTAGAGTGGCTCTTATTACACCATGGAATATAAGGATTTAGAATCCTAAATCCTATTCATGTGTCCTATATGCTCTATTGCTAATTCAAAACACTACATATGAAATCCAACAAAGGGCATTGTCAATAATTTACCTGAAATGATCCCCTTACCATGGGTTATCTAAACTAGTAAAAAAAAAACTATTTAATCCTTTGACATCTCCTTGACAATGACACCAAAATTGACAAGTGACTTAATCTCCTTTCTACAACCAAAAGGATACTAGTCTACTTATACATTTAATATGTCAAAATAGGTGTATGTAAACTTGTAAGATATTGTGCACTATGTATACAAAATGAAAGAATATCCATTGTAGTTGATTACTAAATGCTGAAAAATGAACAATAACTTGTAACTACTACTTAATTTGTATATGTGCCAAAAATTAAAAAAATACATATTCAACAAAAGATTTTATTCCACTCTTGATATTTTAATTTATAGAATTGATGAAAACTAAATGAGAGCCAAACTGTTGTTATAGTCAATCCCTTAGTCACAAAAATTATGCATTAAATATTAATTAACAAAGAAAAAGAACATAGTTAAGCTACCAAACTCTAGAGAATGAAACAATTATAACAAAAAGTGCTTAATCTCAATAAGCAAATTAAAAAAGGGTAATCTATATAAATGACTTCACACCTGTAGAGCGAGCTCGGTCTCTATGGAATAAAAAAGTGCTTAATCTCAATAAGCAAATTAAAAAAGGGTAATCTATATAAATGACTTCACACCTGTAGAGCGAGCTCGGTCTCTATGGAATAAAGAGATAAATAAAAATAAAAAAATACAGGAACTTCAATAGAGATTTATATTTTAATCAAGAAAGAGTTTATACATAACTTCACTTCACTTCCCCTGTCGTACTAAGTTATATACTCTCTCTCTCTCAAACAAGAATGAATATCCCCTTTTATAACACAATTACAAAACAAATATTTTTTTGAACGTGCTTGAGAATTAGATATTCTCAAGTCTTTCCAATAATATCTAAACATGGATTCCTTAAATTGATAGGAAACAGCTAACTGTCTTAGAGAATATGAGTTGATAGGGGGAATAAATTCAATTGTTGATTATTAAATGCACATGTATATACTTAGTAACAACTTTGTAGTTGCACTACGTGCCTTTAACTGCAACGAATATTTCACGTGGTTGAGATAAAAAATTGTGAATTCAGAATGATACCTTTCAACACCCAAATCTGCAACATTAAGACACACAAAGGTCCGTAGCACAATTCAAACTATAACAATAGTCTTGTAGCAATCCATGCAACAATAATATTGTTCTTGTCGCAATTCTAATTTCATTGATTATTCAACATAAATAAATACAGAGTAAACAACCATTAATCTACAATTTAATTAGAAATCAAAGGAAATTTCTTAAAATTTATGACAAACATCACTATGAGCCTTGAATTCATGAATTGCACATAAAAATGTGTAAAATGTTATATATATATAAATAAGGAAAGTGTAATGTCCCCCAACTCATCTGAGGGACATTATGGTGCATAATACTCATAAAAATGAATTTTTTTCTAATTAAATTAATTCATTTACAGATAACTAATTTCTTATAGCTTTCAGCTACGAATTAAAACATATTTAGTTATTGCATACAACCATTAAATATAATCATCTACAACATGTTAATAATCGACATGAAATGCAACTAAACAATTCATTACATCAACATATAAATCTTTCTCATTTACAGAGAGTTCATGCACAACAATAACACATGTAAACAATGCAACAACAAGATAAACCACTTTTCTTTAAACAAGAGTTGTGCAAGCAGCTGCTTGGGATGGACGTTCCACCCAAGCATAGACTTATTGTCCCAAATATCAATAGCCAGTCACCCCGAGCTGAGGCTAGTAATACACAAAAGAGGGTGGTCTCTCACAATCCACTCACAACTCATTGATATCTTCCTACAATTATCTTGATTTTCCACCAGCTTTGTTCCTCTTGATCTGTTCAACCCAAGGAACGTGTCATTCATTTATCAGGGTTAACCCAAGGGATATACCATACATTTATCAGAGCTAACCCAATGAATGAACTATTCTTTTATCAGGGTCTCTATGACACATACAGCTAGGAATCTCTGAGCTAGGAACTCAAGGGAACTTGCTACTAGGAAAACTACTAGTAAAACCAACAACAAACACTTGTTGTTTTAGTGCAACTCACTCAGGAGTTAACTCTTCAGGCCTGGCAACCCGACTCTTCAATTTACAACTCCAATACACTCTGAATATTCTCTAGCTTGCTTTAGAATTCGCCCTCCATGGTTAAATCAGTTCCAAGATCTCTTTCCTTCTCTGTACTTTCTCCTCATGCACAAAAACACAATGTGTAAAATTGTTGTCCCAACCCATACAAATTTCCTCTCATTTGGCTTACTGTTCTTAACTCCCACTATTTCCCCAAGTAGGTTGTACTCAATCCCCATGTGCCTAATAAATTTGTTATGTGACCAATCACACCTACTCTCTTACATGCATTCAATGAATGGATTTGGGAACACTCAATCAGAAATGACAAGGTTCATATACAAATATCAATTTTAGGAAAATGGGTTGAATTAATATACATGGGTAATTCCCCCTTGGACCCCTCTTGACCATTATCCTAGACTCTCCCCTCTCTCGTGGATTAATTCAACCCCCATTTCTTGTCCATGTCCCCTAAGAAAATGGCATCACATTTTTATTATTAAAACAATGAAATTCAATTCACATATTGCATTGCTTTGCCATAGCCACATATTATATCTACATAAGAATTAATTAAACTGGAGATTATAGTGGGGATGTTACATTCCCCCTCTCGTACAATTTTGCATTTTCCTGGGTGCACACTATGTCAATATACATATATGAAACTTTACATCACAATAATTAGAAATAAAAATTTTGCAATTTAACAACTCCAGCAGTAGTTCCAACCATAACCTCTTGTTCCTCCCAACTCGTCGACCCAAGGAATGCAACATTTGTTTATCAAGGTTAACCCAAGGGATGTACCATTTTTGTATCAAGGATAACCTAAGAAATGAGCCATTCATTTATCAAGGTCCTCAATGCAGTTGGCTAGGACTCTAAGATGTGGTTTCAGAACTCTAACAACTCAAAATGGAGTCTTGTGTTCCATTTTCTTCAAAATTGTCAAAACTTTGTGGTTATTATTCCCACATGTTTTCTTCGTGCTCCCATGTAGCATATTGAGGACTTTAATAGTTCCATTGAACATTTACCATCCATGTGGCTTTGTTCTTGAGAACTTTGACTTTTTGTTCTAAGATGCATACTAGTTCCACCTGGAAACCCCCTTCGTGTTCCACCTGGATCACATTCCAATCAATTATGTGGTTAGGATCAAGCACATATTTCTTTAATAATGATACATGAAATACATTATGCACTCTCATGGATGTAATAAATGCTAGCATGTATGCAACTGGCCATATCTTTTTTTTATATTTCAAAAGGTCCACAATATCTCGATGTCCACTTCAGGAAACTTCCTAATCTTAGCAAACTTCTTTTTGCCTTTAATTTTAAGAACACATGTTTTCCCACATTAAAATCTATAAACACTCTATTCTTGTTTGCATGGTTTTTCTTCCTATCCTAGGCAACCTTTAAATTATGTTTGATCTTTTCCATCTTCTCTTCCATTTCCTTTAACAAATCCAACCCAACAACTTCTTCGTCTGCTGAATTATCCCAACTCACCAGAGTGTTACATTTTATGCCATACAATGATTCAAACAGAAACATCTTCAATGAGGCTTGATACCCATTGTTGTATGAAAATTCAACTAAATGAATATAATTTTCCCATTTTGATGGTTGATCCATCACATACATTATAAGCATGTCCTCAATTATTATGCTAGTCCTTTATGTTTTCCCATCAGACTCTGGGTGATAGGTTGTACTAAGATTTAAATTTAGTAACAAAATTTTATGAATATTCAATAACAACCGGAAAGACCCATGAATTGTTTGAATTCAGTGACATTCTTTGGCATTGAACATCCTCTAATGGCCTCTATCTTCTCAGGTTCAACTTATGTCCCTTTCGTTGAAATTATATGCCTCAAGTAGTGAATCTTCTTTTGATAAAAGATCACTTACTTAGCTTAGCATACGATTTATGCTCTCTTAAAACTTGCAAAACCATTATTAAATGTTTCTCATGTCCCTCTTACGAATTAGAGTAGACAAGTATATCATCTAGGAAGACAATACAAAACTTTTTCAGGTACTCCCTGAACACTCCATTCATTAAACACATAAAGATTGTTGGGGCATTTGATAGTCCAAATAACACTACCATGAATTCATAATTTCCATACCTTGTCTTGAATGTGGTCTTGTTGATGTCTTATTCCTTTATCCTTACTTGATGATAAGATCATCTCAAGTCAATCTTTGAAAATATTCTTGCACCTTTCAGTTGATCAAACAAATCATCAATTCTTGGTAAAGGATATTTGTTCTTTATGGTGACCTTATAAAGTTGTCTAAAATCAATAAAAAAACTTAAGGTTCCATCCTTATTCTTTACAAAAAGAATTGGGGATCCCCAAGGTGACACACTTGGGAGTATATACCCCTTATTTAACAATTCTTCAAGTTGCATCTGCAACTCCTTCAATTCTGGTGTGCCCATTCTATAAGGTGTCTTGGATACTGGGACAACTCCTAACACCAAATCAATAGAAAAATTGATGTCTCTATTTGTGGAAATCACAAAATTTCTCTTAAAACATCATCAAAATACCTTAAGACTCGATGGTCTTCTGTAACATCCCGCTCTTGCGCACACTGAGCGGAATTATTCTTTGAGGACACTTGCATGCAAGTGATCTGAGTCGTTATACTATTGGTCGTTTTGATTATGATTATGAGACATTGTGGATTTGACGTTATGTTATTTTTGTAGTATTTACATCGATAGGTGCTATTGACTGGGATTTCCTGAGTGTGCAAGACTTTGGACATTGAGGATGCCAAGGCATTGATGAAACTCCATGGACTCTGGATTGAGTCAGGGAGTGGACTTTTAGGGTTTGAATGTTGTTTAGGTGACATATGTACATACGATTATATGTTATGATGTTGATTATTATTGCTGACATGATTCGTTGATGGATGCAAGATGACGATAGCTTGTCGATCAGACTCACATTTGGAGTAGAGGGGTCACACAAAACAACCAGAGACATTGAGGGAGAGGTGTGGCAACATCCCTGCCACAACCTACTTGCACTCCCATCGTGGCTCAAACTGTAGGTTAACGATCACCTAGTTCGAGAGACCCACGATGCCATGAGGGAAGACTGTGAAAGTCTCTCATGATGATTCTAAGGGGCCCATAACAAGGTAGGTTCCTTATTCCTTATAGGCCCTTAGTCTCCCACAAGATCACCTGACGGAGTATTGACTCCAGGGGTTTGATGTCTACCAAAATTCAGTCAAGAGGCGAGTGACACCCTTGGAGCACGTAGTGCATCTTAAAGGGCACGTCGCGCGAATAAAATGGAAAGAGGCAAGTGACACCCTTGGAGCCCGTAGTGTGTCCTAAAGGGAACGTCACAATTTTAACTTGGTAAGTTAATAAACCTAATGCCTAGAAAACTATTCCTCCTTAGGACCTTGTCGACCTTAAAGATGGGGGTTCTCAACACCATGGCCACAAGGGCAGCAAGAATTTCCGACAAGGAACATCTTAAAGAATAAATAGACCACTTAACAAAGGTCTTCAAGAACATTGGATATAGAGATAGAGACATCAAAAAAGCAATAGATAAGAAGGAAAGAAGGACTCATACACAGAATGATCAAACCTCAAACATTAAAGCCTTTCTTCCCTACATTCGGGGTGTCATAGACAAGATTGGCAAGGTTTTAAAAAGAAAAGAAATTATGACCTCCTTTAAACCCCTAATTACTATCAGACAAAGAATGAAGTCTATAAAGGACCCTATAGACAACCGACAAGAGAAGGGCATCTACAAAGTGTCATGTTCATGTGGGAAATGTTACATTGGTGAAACTGGACGATCATTCCAGGTAAGGATTAAGGAACACGAAGAAGACATTAGAAAGGAACGTACCCGCACTTCTACCTTAGTAGAACACTCTCTCAAAACCAAACATCATATTTGCCTTAAGGATACCAAGATACTAGCAAAAGAGGGTCACTACTACAAAAGACACTTAAGAGAAGCTATAGAAATAGTCAAGCACCCCAACAACATGAACAAAGACGGTGGCCTAGAGGTAAGTATCTTTTGGCACCCATTAATCAACCAAATAAGGGACCATCATGAACCAAATTAGGTATGACACCGACCTTTTCCTTTCCTTTCCCTGCTTGTTTTGGTTTAATTTGAATAGGTTCTTAGGTTTAGGGGTCTATTTAGTCTTACTACTACTATAAAAATTCTAATTTAAAACTTGTCACTATACACTTTATTAATTAAACCCTAATCCTTTTACAAACCCTAATACTCTCATTAGATATTATTACCCTACAAACTTATATTAAAACACTATCAATTCCAATAACTAGATATGACTAAAACCTGAGTGCTTAAATAGAAAACCTAAATGAGTAAGGAAACCTAAATTTCACACTATTTTCTATTTTGACACCTAACTACAATATCCACACTTAGGTAATAAGCATTGATTCTCAATATTAATACACATATGTAATCATACGATATTAATATCCTAAATCACAAATAATCACAAATAACCCCACTACATATACACTAACACTACTAAATAATTAATTAAGAGTAAAACCTAATTACCTAAAACCCTAAAACAAATAAATAATTAAAGCCTCCTATAACCTAGATTTTTATATATACTTACACACACTAATTATTATTCCACACTTAGGTAATGATCATTAATCATATGACATTAATATCATAATCACCTTAAAAATAATCACAAACAAACCCCACTACTTATATACCAACACTATTAAATAATTAATTAGGAGTAAAACCTAATAAATTACCTAAAACCCTAAACAAATAATTAAAAGCCTCGTATAACCTAGATTTTTTATACTTATACATACTAATTATTATTCTCAAAACCCTAGATTTAAGTCTCATTAATTAAATTTAAGTCTCATTAATTAAATTAAATTCCGAAATTAGGGCAGCCGACTTAATTAAATAACTTTTAAATTAAAAAAATTGTCTTGCATTTAAAGTATTAATTGATGACGATCATCTAGCTCTCACTCGACGATTAGTCCTGATGATGAATCCAGATTCGGATTTGAAACGTCGATGACGAAATGACACCAACTGTGGATTATCCGAACAACACATGCGAAACTCCTCACCACAGAAACTTAAAAACAACAATAAAGTGAAGTGATGAGTGTACTATAGTTAAAAGTGAATACAAAATAAACTATTTAAATAATAAATTTAATGGAGTAATTAGAAGTGGGTTAACCCTAAAATAAGGAAAGTGGGCAAAGTGACCTAGAAGATGTTTTTAAGGAAGTTACTTAGAGAGTATAAATAAGAGGCAAGGCTCTCTCGTTTTTTATTACACTTGAGAATATTGAATATATATAGGTGTCTGAGGTAACCAAAGGATATGTAAGCTGAATTTATGAGGGAAGGTGAAAAAAAGAAGGCCGGAATTCAAGGAGGGATACATTCTTTTGATGATGCTTTCTAAGGTATGTTATTTACAGGTCATCTCACTATTTTCGAAATAATTTTTTTTCTAGAATGAATCAAACCATGAAATTGATTTTACATTGAGGAAACATATCCAAGTATCTTTGGTAAAAAATTCATCTTGTGGGTCATTTCATTTTTGGAGTTACATTCCGTGGAAATTAGGGTTTGTGGCTAGTCCTGAAACTAGTCTAAAACAGGTGTTTCGGGTAAAAACATCATAACTTCTTCATAACATATCCAAATTCAGTAAGACCACATTTTTTTGGTTAGAGTATAGTCTGTATTAGTCTATGTAATAGTTTCAGATCAATTCAACAAATATTACGTGTGGGGCATGCTCTACAAGGTCGCTCTCTAGAATAATCCAGAATTCAACAAGGTATGTCATTTTTTCTATAACTCCTGTTCCAAGAGATTCCAAGTAGTGACACCTGGAGTAATTTCATATAACAAACTAAAGAACATTGTGTATCAGTTTCAGATCTTTATTCATTGCAAGTATAAATTTATGATTATTTCAAGTTAGGGTTGTTCACTAATCCAAAACTAGTCATGTGAGACTAAAGAAAAGTTTGATGAAAATGCTAGTCTCTTGTTGTTAAAGTTAAGGAAGGTTTGCAGGTATGTGATCATATACACTAGGTCTATTATAAAGTTACAAATCAGAGTTGGATGATGAAATTGATGAGGGAATTTGGTTGAGGTACATGTCGGGTACATGGTTGAGAGAAGTAATTGATGAGTTGGCAAATACATGAGGTGTATAGTTGATGATGTTGATACATATTGATGAGTCATAGTTGATGAGTGGTTGATACATGATTGGTACATACTTGGTACATGGTTGGAGGAACTTGCTAGTAGTATTGTTGACACATGGTTTATGGATGATGTAGCATACTTGTATTATTAGAAGCACATATTGATCTTGGTGTTAATTATGAGTTGTTGTGTTATGCTTGGTTGATGCACATCTTTGAGAGTTGTCTTGGTGATTGATATTGGTGAGTAGATATGATTTGGTTGATAATATTGATGAGACATGTTGTTGTGATAGGTTGTTTGGACAATTTTTTGTGACGGGTTGTTGTGATAGGTT
Source organism: Picea sitchensis (assembly GCA_010110895.2). Classification (NCBI taxonomy): domain Eukaryota; kingdom Viridiplantae; phylum Streptophyta; class Pinopsida; order Pinales; family Pinaceae; genus Picea; species Picea sitchensis. The sequence goes on along the minus strand of SNQJ01S0104082.1, from coordinate 13,489 downwards.
ATTTGTGCAGGTTTGGTATATGGTTGATGCACTTGTTCATGGTATAGGTTGAGGTACATGTTGGTGCATTATTGATGCACTTGTTTATGGTACAAGTTGATTATAGGTTTTTTAGTACAGGTTGGTGCATGGTTTATGCACTTGTTTATGGTACATGTTGATTACAGGTTGAGGTACAGGTTGATGCATGGTTGATGCATGGTTTAGGTTATTGGTACAGGTTATTTGGTGTAGGTTGATTGGTACAGGTTTACAACAGTATATCTCACAGCGATAGTATGACAGTGGTTCCATCATTCTACTTATACATCAGGGGATTGGACGGGGAAAGGATAGGTGGTTGTAGCCACCTTCCAGTTGTATCCGAAGAACATAGGGGGTTGTAGCATCCTTCTAGTTGTAGCTAGAGAATTTGGGATTTGGAGCTTCCCTCAGGTTGTATCCTGAGAAACTAGGGGGTTGGAGCCTCCTTCCAGTTGCAGCTGGAAAACAAACGAAGTCGGTGCTTCCAATGAATGTACTTCTTAAATACATATAAGAAAAAGCATTATGTGGTTTTCTCCCTCTTTGGGTTTCCACGTAAAACACTGGTGTATTGTGTATGTGTATGATTGTTCATTTGTTTATTTCTTATTTACTCTGCAGTTATTAGATTATAATGATACATTGATATAACACTTGGATTATATGGTTAAAAGGGATTAAATTTCTCTATTACTGATTCACCCCCCCTCTCAATAATCCAACAAAAGATATGGAGATTGGATCCTCACTAATGTTTCCTGTCACCAAGGTATGCATGAGGAATGACATTGGATTGTCTCTCATGATCGACACTTTCCTTATTTTGTCTTGTACAATCCTACCTGTGGTCTTATCATATGTGACCTTCTTCAAGTTGGGCACGTTGCTTTCTTTGAATGGGGTACAAATCCCTAGAACTAACCCAATAAATTGAGTATGTCTGCTAGCACCTGCTATTGATATCTTTGGGATATCGGTGTCCATTGGTGATGCGTCATCATTCATTTCTTCTTCATCCTTATTATGTTGCTCCTCTTCAATTGCCTTTTTTGTGGCTTTATGTGTTTCCTTCAGTGCTACTTTTTTTGTTGTTGGTTATGTTGTAACTCTTCCAGCTGCTACCTTTTTTTCATCTTCTTTTTCAGCAGCTGCATTTTCTTCTTCTTCTTCTTCTTCTTCTGCTTTTTTTGTTACTGTTGCATCAGACTTATATCTATCTTTAGCTTCATCAATTTTCCTCTTCTTTTCAGAAACATCATTCTTATTTTTTTGGAACTTTTCCTTCTTTCTCCTCTTCTTGTCTTCTATCATCTCTTCTTCTTGCCTGCTATCATCTCCTCTTATTTTGTTGATCATGATTGCACAAATGTAATTGCCTTAGATGCCTTCATTGTCGCTTCTTCTTCTTCTTCTTTCTTCATGGCCTCCTCACAAGATCTTTCTTCATTTGTGATTCTCCCGATGGGTTTGAATTTTCTTTTGGAAATGACTTCAATGTATGTTCTGGCGCCACAATGTATCTCCTCTTCTTCCCATGTGGCCGAAGTGTATTCCAAGGGTATTTTGTACTTGGTGAAGTGTTCCTTGACCACCGTTTTTGGGTCGTGCCTCCTAAATCTCTCTTCTCCGAAGTGGTATGAAAGAAATATATCCACTTCATCTTGGGATTTCTTGGTACTTGTAAATGAGTAGGCATCGATCCATAATAGGAGTAGGGGCCATACAACTTTCTTATCCCGATATAGTAGTTCCCTGACTCTGTTGATCACTGTCTAGTAAGCTACTTTCTAGTGCACTAATTAATTTGGGACAAATCGAGGAAGCAAATGTGGGGCTTTCATGGATCTGTATATTTTGATATAAGTGCCATGCTCCATCAAGTACCCATATCCTATTCTCCTAATTGTTGATGTTTTGGTAGCATCAGACAGGTACTTCCACATAGGCATGTGTTTTGCATGTGGAAGTAGTCGAAAATATTCTAATCTTGAGTTTACTTTAGTTAGAAAGAATTAATTAAAGTAAAATTGTATCTATTAGTGAATTGAGTTATTTAAGGACATGCTTAACATGCAGCATGTAATCTAAATCTTAAGTGGGTGTGAGAAGTAATCTCAACCATATATCACTTTGAAGTTTAGAAATAAATTGTAACTCATGATTATAAAAGAAAGAATGGGGTATAGGAGAAGTCACTTTTGAAGAGAGGTCGAGGTCAAGAGACTTTGGTGAGAGACCAAGGTAGGGACTTGTGTGAGATACACTTGTGAGAGACTTTGAGAGGAAGTCCCTTGGTGAGAGACCAAGGTAGGGACTTGTGTGATATACACTTTTTAGAGACTTGGTTAGAGACCAAGGTTGAGGATAGCAAAGAAGGACTTTTTCTAGAAAGGGGTGTAGGAGAAAAGAAGGACTTTTTCTAGAAAGGAGTGTAGGAGAAAAGAAGGACTTTTTCTTACACTAGAGTGAGGAGATATCGCTGGTTGGGTGAAGAGAGTTCATCAAAGTATTGATGAGAGGTTTGGATCACAAAGGACCTTGATTCAATATCTTGATAGGTGGAGAAGTACTTCCATATAGAGGTCATACAGGTCAAGGAGGAGAGAGAGAAGAAGTAGCCACAGGTGGGTTTCAAAGGACAGAGACCAGAGGGAAGAGAAAATTCATATGAAGCTTGTTGTACAATCTTTTTGTACACATATGCGGGTCTCATAGAAGACATGTGTGGATATCTGTGGGTCATAGAAGGGAAATGCGCGGACATCCAGGGGCCAGAGAAGGGAAAGCCATGGATGCATTGGGAAATGTGCTAGTATAAGGTTGTATAGAATCACAGGAGTTTCAAGGTTTGCCTGCACTGTACAATTCTCTTAGTGGGCCATTATCCGTGTTACGGGAGCCCTACTTTGACCTTAATAAAAACATCATTGGATTGGTTTCCCCTATAGGGTTTTTCGAGAGGTTTACTCGAATCTTGATGTTATTATGTGCTTAATTTGGTTTCCTTGTTTATGCTTCTTCTACATATTTTGTTGAGTAACCTAGTTGTGTTTTGATTTAGTAAATATATGTTTCTTAGAATTAACTGTCTAGTGCTAGGTTGAAGGAAAATATCGACATGGTATCAGAGCATACCAAGGGTTGAATCTGCTTCATATTTTTCAACATGGTATCAAAGCCGAGGATTTGAAGGAAAGAGGGAGAATTGTATCTAAAGGGAGGAAACCAAGAGGACAGATCATATCAGGTAGATAACCAGTAGAGGAAATCAAAGGACATATTTTCAAGGAAACAAAAGTATTGGGTAGAACAGGTGTTTTTGTAGGGGCATCCATGAGTCACTGTGTAGATAGGAACGAACATTTGTGGGTCACAGAAGGACAAGGCGTGGATATTATAGCAGAGGTTTATCGGATCAGATCTTGAATATGGGGAACACATGGGAGCAGAGAAGGATTTTTTCTCATCTACTTGAGTCATCTACTTTGGGGAAAAGATGGAACTTTTCTCAAGTGCTTGAGCCACAAAGGAAAGTGAATCAAAGGAATATCATATGCATGAAGAAGGAAGTTTATCCAAAAATCATAGGATGACATATTTATTAGATTCAGTGACTCACAGATAGAGCAAAGAAGGATTTTTTCTCAAGGAGATCTAATAAAGGGGTGAAGAAGGAATTTCACCTAGAGACCTAATCAGTCCAAAGGAGAAGATAAGTCATAGGAGCAACCAGAATAGCACCATGAGAAACATAGAGATCTAGTGGCAAGGATAGATCTAGGAAACATAGGAGTTGTAGGTACATGATCGTACAACAACAATAAAGGTTCTCGGTTGTAGGTGTTGGTTATTTCTCAGTGGATAGAAGATCACACATAATGAGTGAGTACTATCTCATTGAGTGGATGAAGAAGGAATTTCATTCAAGTGTGTAGGGAAAAGTTCTAGGAAAGGAGAAAGGGGCAGCAAGGGAGATAGTAGTCAACCAACAAGATCGAAGGACTGATCTTAAGGTTTGTAGAGCTTGGCTATTTGTTGATTTGTATTCCTTGGGTGACCCATTATCCTAGGATGGGAGCCTGTAAATGGATCCAAGAGGATCTTAGATCATGGATCGATGTCAGTGGCATATAACAGGGAGAAGGTAGCTCAGAAGGTTAAGAAACTCAGGTGGAGTCGGATTTCAATTTCAGGTGGGAAGGAGCATCCTTCCAAGGATTCATGGTACGAGATGTCCATGCAGGATGCCCAGGAAAAGGATAATTCTAGGACCATGTTCAGAGGCAGTGAGTCTTCAGAGACAAGTCATACCATCATGGCAGGGATATATTTTTTTTTAGAGGGAGTAGCCAATCAAGTGTATTGGAGAGCATGCATGGTAGCAGATCTGGTAGCGAAGATAGAGAAAAATCCAGGTGGGAGAAGTACCTTCCTCACTAAGAGGGAGTGCTGATGTTTTGGTAGCATCAGACAAGTACTTCCACATAGGCATGTTCTTTTCATGTGGAAGTAGTAAAAATATTCTAGTCTTGAGTTTAATTTAGTTAGAAGGAATCAATTAAAGTAAAATTGTATTTATTAGTGAATTGAGTTATTTAAGGACATGCTTAGCATGCACCATGCAATCTAAATATTAAGTGGATGTGAGAAGTAATCTCAACCATACATCACTTTGAATATTAGAAATAGATTGTAACTCATGATTATAAAATCAAGGTTGGGGCATAGGAGAAGTCACTTTTGAAGAGAGGTCGAGGTCAAGATACTTTGGTGAGAGACCAAGGTAGGGACTTGTGTGAGATACACTTGTGAGATAATTTGAGAGGAAGTCACTTGGTGAGAGACCAAGATAGGGACTTGTGTGAGATACACTTGTGAGAGACTTGGTGAGAGACCAAGGTTGAGGATGGCAAAGAAGGACTTTTGCTAGAAAGGGGTGTAGGAGCAAAGAAGGGCTTTTGCTTACACTAGAGTGAGGAGATCTCATTGGTTGGGTGAAGATATTTCATACAAGTATTGATGAGAGGGTTGGATCACAAAGGACCATGATTCAAGGTATTGATAGGTGGAGAAGGACTTCCATCTAGAGGTCATACAGGTCAAGGAGGAGAGAGAGTCATATGAAGCTTGTTGTACGAGATTTTTGTACACATATGTGGGTCTTAGAGGAGACAGTCGTGGATATTCACGGGTCAGAGAAGGGAAAGGCATGGAAATTCATGGTCCAGAGAATGGAAAGTCGCATATGCATTGGGAAATATGTTGGTATAAGGCCATTCAAAAGCAAAGGAGTTTTTAGGTTTTTCTGCAGTATATAATTCTCTCAGTGGGCCATTATCCCTATTACGGGCGCCCTAATTTTACCTTAATAAAAGCATCATTGGACTAGTTTTCCCTTCGGATTTTTTCCATGGGTTTACCTGAATCTCAGTGTTCTTATGTGTTTGATTTGGTTTGTTTATGCCTGTGTTGCATGTTTCATTGAGTAACCTAGTTGTGCTTTGACTCAGTAAATATATGTTTCTTGGAACTAACTTCCTAGTGCTAGGTTAAAGGGAAATCTTGACATGGTATCGAAGCATACCAAGGGTTGAATTCGCTTTAGAATTTTCAGCACTGATTACAACCAGTGCTTTGTCGGTCATACATGGGGTTGGCGTGCATAAAATAAATCTATACAATGGGGCTCGATAGTTCTCGTATATCTTGTGATACTCTATTCTATACTTATGCTTACAGAGCACCTTGCAGTAGATATGGATGGTTGGGTTGGTCAGTTTCCATGCCCAACCCATCTTTGGGTATTGATGTGGTACACATATGATGTCTAGGAGATATGAAGACATGTGGAAGTATGAAAAAATTCTTGGTTGGGATTTCTTAATTGTTGTGATGGCTTCTGCTAAGTTTGCTGACAAAATTGCATCTCAGTTGAAGGACGATCCTTCGTTTACACAATAGTGAATCAGGGGAATATATGAAAGAGGAAATTTGGAGGCATCTGGTTCTTTGTACAACCTGCATAGAATGGCCACCATGTATTGATATGGCTTCCTTAGTGTGGTTGTAGGGTATTCACCAGTTCATATGATCTTAAACTATATATCTGGTTTGTACCAAATGTGGCACAGGTATTTGGTCGTATGCTTGAACCCATCGATAAGTCTGTCATCTTGCTTTCAGGTTCCTTTTTCTAGATGGTAACCTTTCGCTAGATCTATGGGTTGTAATGAATCTATAGGATATCCCCTAGCATTGCAGATGTACTTGTTCCCAAGTCTACATGTTTAAGGATCCAGGCAATGGCATCAACATAGGGAAATACCACAACACAGGTTTCCAATCTATGTATCCAATATTTCTCATTATTCTTGAAGATTTTAAGGTCATCTTGGTCCTTAGCATCAACAAGGAAGTTTTGTTTCTTGAACATTTGATAAATGTCACCCCATTTGAGCGAATCTCCCCCATTTTCTAGGAATCTCATTGTGTCTTCATACATGCAATGTCGAGTTCATCTTCATGTTGGCGGCCACTCTTGAAGGCCTCTGTGGCAAGTGCTTTGCTAGTTCCCTTCTTCCTTGGAGACATTTCTGAACTTGTAAAGCATAGATGAAATTAGTTCAAAGACAAAACCAAGCAATGGAATGAGGATGATCAAATTAGGAGTTGTATATGCATAAAAATAAATCTATTTAGGTAACCCATGTGAAATACCCAAGGATTCGTTTGTGTTGATGTTATGTGGGAGATCGTCATTACAAGATGATAGTATGATGACACGCATTATGGAATTTTGAGATTTAGTGAAAAGGTAATGGAACAATATAGACATGTTAGTTAAATGTTACCCTGACTAATGGCTGAAAAATTTGATTCTTCCCCAACTCGAAACTCTTACCACTCATTGTTATGGTGTGGAGTAGTGTAGTTATCGTTGAAAATGAAGTGATGAACTTCCGTAGGTATTGTGATGCCCCAAAAAAACTTCTAATTTTAGTGAAATTTGTAGGAACTAGTCATTTCATGATGGCCTCCATCTTTGTGGGATCTATCTTTAGCTCCCCTCCATCGATCACATACCCCAAACACACCAAATATTGCTGAGAAAAACACCATCCCTTGAGATTGGCCAACAATCGGTGCTTCTTCAGAGTCTCTAACACTTGCATAAGATGTGATATGTGATCCTCTCATGTAGCATTATAAACCAGTATATAATCGAAATAGACAACAAAAAATGAATCTAGATAAGGGCGTAAAACATTATTTCACATTCCTTTATATTGGCCAACAATTTTTGCTTCTTTGGAGTCTCTAACACCTGCATAAGATGTGATATGTGCTCCTCCTAGGTAGCACTATAAACCAGTATATAATCCAAATAGACACTAAAAAATGAATCTATATAAGGGCATAAAACATCATTCACTAGTCTCATAAATGTAGCCAGTGTGTTGCATAAACCAAATGGCATAACCAACCACTCATACAAACCTTTCCTTGTATTGAAGGCACTCTTCTAGGTATCTTATTATTTGACTCGTACATGGTGATATATTGATTTAAAATACATCTTAGTGAAGTACTCGACATGTTGCAATTGGTCCAATAGATCATCGATCCTTGGCAGAGGGTATTGATTCTTCAGTGTAATCTTATTCAATCCCTGTAATCAATACACATTCTCCAAGTCGGGGTACAATTATGATGGGTGACCCACAAGGTGAGGTACTTCGTCAAATAACACACTGCTCCAAGAACTATTGCAATTGTTTCTTCACTTCATTTGCTTCTAGAACAGACTGTCTATACAACCCAATATTTGACAATTGGGAGTCCGGAAATAACTGTATTTTGTGCTCCACATACCTCTTGGGTGGTATCCCTTTAGGCTCCTTGAACACTCCTTTGTATTCATGTAGAAAATACCCCAATTGATTTTTTATCTCTTTAGAACACCCCTCCATGGATTCGTTCACTCTCGTTAACTCAACATCATACTAATTCTCTCTTAAGAAAAGAAAAACACATTTATGACTAGAACTTATCAACTTTTTGGCTTGATTGGCACTTACCAGTGAGACATTTGACTTGACTTTATGTGTGTTAATGATGTAAGAATTTCCATCCTTGATCATTTAGTATTGGTTGGCTCTCCGCATGAATATTGGATCCCTCATATACATGTAGGGGCTTCCAAACACTAGTCCACGCACATCAAGGGGTACCATATCCAATTCCACTTCATTAATAAAATCAACAGTTATAGCAAATTTAATCTTATAGTATTTTGTTACCTTTATCTTTGCATCCTTGTTTACCCGAACCAATGGATAGGGGCTAGGATGATTGTGAACCTCCAATCCAATCTTTCTAACCAAATTCATTGTTGTGGTATTAGCCTGTGAACCAGAGTCGAACATAGAATCTATCTTTACCTTCTTGACCTCAATCTTGATGTGGAAGAGCTTGGTCATGTTCTTCTCTTCCTGGTGATGAATGCTACTCAGATTCACCTCCTTCTGCATAGATGTGCAAACAATATTTTCATCCACATTCGATCTACTTTCAACCTGATTGCTTGAATATGTGGCTAACAAAATCTTTTTCTTTCTGTCCTTCTTGTGGTTCTTGGGGTTCGACTATGGATGGAGTTTCCAACATTTTTCCTCAGTGTGGCCATCAATGTTGCAATGATTGCAATGGTTGTTGGGATCTTTGGACTGATGTGTAGTGGTTGTTGTCTCATTATATTTACCCCCTTTCCACTTCTTATTCCACTCCTTGGAAGCTTCCTGATTTATTTTCTGCTTCAAACCACTTGGATGCCCCTTCTTTTGGCCTATGTTTTCCAGGTATTGTTCTTGTACACACACCTCATTCATTGTCCTTGTCTTGAAGAGAATCACCTGATTTCGTAGATTAATGTGTAAAGCTCCCAAATACTTGAGGAGTACATCTGGGTTCTTGGGAGAGATACCCAACATGATGGCCATCTTTCTAAACTCAATGGTATACTCATGTACACTTTGTTTCATTTTCCCAAAGTAGTGCCATCGGATCCATTGGTCCTATACATACTTGATAGGGTAGAATTGGGACTTGATGAGGGTTTTGAAGTCCTCCCACCTAGTTATTGGCAGATCATCCTCCAACCTAAGTGTTTATGTATGGATTCCACACTAGGTTAAAGCATGGCCCTCTAACTTGAATCTAGAAAATGAAATATTCAACTCATCATCCGTATGGTGAATGCTAAAATAAACTTCTAGTTGTTGCAACCAATGATTCAGTTTTAATGCATCGATATCACCTTGGTATGGATTTATGTCCACTTTTGCTTCCATATTTAATAGGGGATGTGAAGGATTCACGACACTCGAACTCGTCTTCTCTTTCTCGGATTCTTTCCATGACTCCTTTCATGAGTCTTCCTAATCTTCTTATTTCTCCTATGATCTTTTCTTTGAGTTAGATCATCCATCATCTCCGAACTGTATGAGCTTGCTTGCTAGAGTCACTGTGAGAAGGTTCATATTGTGACTAATGTCAGAAAATCATGCTTCCAACCATTGAAATCTCTCTTCTGCTCGATCTTGAGGGTTATTATGAATAGACATATTCACCATGGCTAGGGTTTATGTGACTTCTCTTTAAGTAAATTCATGGATCCTGCAACTTCCCACAAATACCCAAAAGAAAAACCTACTTTGATACTAATATGATCTATAAACTATCATGGATATTCCACTTGAACAGTTTTCCACAACATATCTGATAAATAACTAAAATATTTATTATTAAGGTTATTTTTCCTTTAGATTTCTAGAATATTTAGTTACTGGATTTTCTACTTATGCATGAAATAGATAAAATGCGGAAAATAAAGAACAGTAAAATACAATCACACCATCTACAAATAAACACAATATATGACCTAGGAAACCCAATATGCTTAGAAAACCCAGCTAGAAGGTCATGTTGATCTTCTCTCTTTTCTTTGGTATAGAAATGATGCAAGTACAAAGAAGAGGCACTCTCTATGGAGTTTCCTTTGACCTTTGGCCCATGTGTCTACTACAAAATCTCTCCTCATCTATTATTCTCACACAATACCACTCTTTGATGTTTTTCTCAACTATTGAACAAGATACAATGAAAAATATTGGAACCCCTTCTCCTCCTAGTGGCTCGTTATTTAACATAGCCCGATAGCCATCTAGGGGTAGGGTTTTGACTTCCTCAACCTTCAATTGTGATAAGATTTTGGACCTTCTAGAATATTCTTAGAAAATCCACTATGTGGCTAGCCCCACATGTCTAATTAATGGAGGTTGTCATGTCATCCACTCACACCATGGTGACCAATATGGTAATTCATCATGTGGGAGGCATAACTTTCTTATACGAACTTTGATTGATGTATGATTTTCACTGTTGGAAATGTATCGGTGTGTAGAATATAGAATCTTCCTACATAGTAAGGTTTGGACCAAAAAAAGTGTTGTTTGATGCCTCAAAATGGCTTCGGAAGATTTCCAATGATTTTTTGGATGCAAATTTCCAAATTTGGACCAGCCGCTGAAATGGCCCTACAAGTTGATTCCTGCAAGTTTTGCACCCAAAAAGTATTGAGATAGATGAAAAATAATACAATGAACCACTCCGGATCAGTTTGATAAAATAGATAGGTAATATTAAATGATATTCTAGAAAACAAATAGAAATAGATAGGTAATATTATGTAAAAACAAATTGTCAGACAAGATTGAGTTCAACATTTATTCATTTTCCATTCAAATGTAATACAATATTGTTAAGACATTTATTTGTACAAAAATTATGAAATCAATGTAGTGTGAAAGGGAGGTCATTTGATTCTTGATTCATTCCTTCGTTTCACCATTAGTATTAAAATTCTATGTAGTATCATGCATTTACTATGCACAAAGTTAGGACGTTGACTTTTAAGCCGTGTCACTTCACCCGCTGCCAGATCCCCCACTTCAAAACTTAATCATAACTTCAACACAAGTTGAAACATAAAAAAAATGTATCCTTGGATGTGTCACTCATTGAAGACATGCAAGTGACGAGCAGTTTAAAGAATAACCCTTCTTATTAAATTTTAATATACACCTTGCACTTCTTCAAAAATGGGTAAAAATGAAAATGATAGTTTTTTTGGATGGCCATTTTTTTAAGGCACTTATGTAACATGCTATGAGTCTTTTGATGCATTGTGGCGTACTCAATTTTGATCCTTGGTCGCCTTTTTTTTTTTTCCTTCCATGCAAGCAATCATTTACATGTAATATGGTTCTCAAGTATGTCAACACTTTTTCCTTTTGTAGTGAAGTTTGACAGTAACCAGTTTTGAAAAATTTTGTGGTCTTAATTTTTGTTGCTACGACAACTAATTAAAGTGGGATAAATTTTGTAATTGAAATAAATTAGTTAAGGATTGTGGTTACAATCATTTTTTCCGTGTTCAACATGTTTAAAACTTCAATGATAAGGATGATATCTTAAGTTTAGATTCATGAAGAGTATTAAAATAATACCTTCATCTGCAACCACCTTATCTTGAAAAGGAGTGCCTATTAAAAATGTATTTTGGTGGAAAGACGAAATCATTGGCAGGATGTATATTATTTTGTTTGTTATGGATGTAGACATGTTTGGCAATGTCCAACAAGTCCTCAGTTATATTTCATTCACTAATAACATGTTGAGCGAGGGACAATCATCAACGGATTTTTTTGCAGGATTTCAACCAGATCACAACTAATTAACCCAATATTTGGATATGGTAATTTGAAACTTAATTCAGTCGGTGGAAGAACTGATTATAAATTTGTATCCCATAGAGGAATATTTTGCAATGGATTATAATCTCTCTCTTGGGCATTTGTAATCTTCGTGTTTTTTATCAACAAGAATATATGTTTCCATTGTCTCGTGTATGTGTCCCTTCTAAGGGTTTTACAATGTAAAATTGTTGTGTCTCTTGTGTGATTTTTTTTCTTTCGCTACACAAGAAATGGTATCAAAGCTTGAGGAAAGGAGAGTTCATTTGTTGGTCATTTGCATGCATATAAGAGTTGAGACCATTTGCAATGAGCTCATGTATAGAGAAGGAAGTAATCTGGTTGATTCTCATGCAGAGGAGCAACAAACACCATACATGCACAAATTGAAGTCACAATCATGGTTTTTGGGTAGACACCCTTGTTGACAAGAAACAAGACCATCCACGCATAGTTTTGGAGCCGCGAGAATCATTGGGGTTTTGTTCAAATTGGTGACTAAATTTTTTTTTCTAGTGGGTCAAACATGATTTTGTATGGAATTGTTTATTCTAGATCTATTTTACAATAAGATATCAGACATAGATTTCTTATGGTATATTTGGTAAATATATGAAATCAAACTTTGAATTCTACAGATCATCATTGAATATTTGTTAGATTTTGTTCCTTATTTCCACAACGCATAAAATGGAAAATGAATAGAGTATAGGGTTCAAGGTAGAGATTATAATTCATCCCAAGGAAGATTGCCAAAAGAGGCATGGATCCTAGAATGTCGTTATGAAGGAAACAAATTTGGTCGAGCCTTGTTCAGGTATGAATGATGATGTTTTACCATTTTGTAGTATCTCTCAATATATACAAGAATGGTTGTTAGACTCTAGTGCTTGTCACCACATGTGTCCACATAGAAGTTGGTTCTCTAAATACCAAGTTATTGATGGTGATATTTGTGTTTATGGGAAACAATGTTTCTTGTAAAATTGTGTTAAGGTCCTAACCCGCACATAGGTAGATCAATGTATTCAGATGTAATAAAGGTCAATATTAATAAGGCCTTTCAATAAAATAGAATAAGGTGGATGTAAGAAGACCTAATAGAAGCTTCCGCTTCTAGAAGGATCTTCCTCTAGATGCTTCTCTTAATATACATATTTAGTATAAATAAGCGTCGAGGGTATGAAAACCCTAGCTTGGAGATTATTGTATCAGAGCGTTGCTCGACTGGAGGTTGCCCCCTCGAAGAGGCCTGTGAACATTGCTTTCTGGATCAAAGTGTTATTTTAGTTGTTGTTCTCATATTATTTCTATGTTATTGTGGAGATTATGCCGGTTATATTACTGTTATTCTTCCATTTCTAGCATTTTATTTCTGTTCTGCGTATTTATTATATCCGGTATCTTGCAAGTGGTATCAGAGCACTTTCCTTGGCAGAAATTTTGGGTATTTTTTTTTTCCAGGGTAGAGACGTATTCCGGCGTCTTTAAGCCACAGATATCTGTCATTACGCGCATAAACCCACGGTTGAGGGATTCATACACGCAGGAAATACAAGTGGTTCTTAAGCGCACATTTGTTGGCCACCCTTGTAACCCCTGTTGGTACCCCTTCGAGTGGTAGCGCATCAGACAACACCTATGTACGGACC
>SNQJ01S0104079.1:46353-71016 GCA_010110895.2 Picea sitchensis | reverse complement strand
TTTGGGTTTAATCATTAAAAGAACAAAATTCTTGCTAGCATTGACTAATCTCTTCATTTGTCCCTCATTTACAAGTGATAAATTCATCTTCTTTGTATGGGCTCTAACAATGTACTCAACTCCATTTTTAAACAAGTGATACTTATTCTCATGCCGATGAAAAATGGATTTTCTATCATATAAATATGGGCTTCCCGACACAATACCATGGATATCCAAAGCAATAACATCAATCTCTACCTCATCTATAAAATTTGCAGTGATAGCAAACCTAAGTTTACACCTTCTTGTCACCTACAATTTAGCATTATCACATATCCAACCAACAGGGTATGGTTTAGGATGTGGAATTGTTTCCAATTTTAATTTCTTGACAGTATCTTCAGATATAAGGTTTGCTTGAGATCCAGTATCAAATAGAGTATCTATCTTGGTATGCTTTGAAACAACCCTTATGTGAAAAACTTCTATTCTTTCTTTTTCTTGTTGAGATTCATTGAGATTATTGTTACTTGAAGAACTAGTACTTGCAATAGAACCATTACCTTGATAACCCATGGTTGTAATCTTTGTTTCATCACCCGAATCAGAACCTAAATCATGTTGTATGGTTGCAGCAGGCTTAGACTTCCCTTTGTTGCCAAACTTTTTGGGTCTTCTTTCAGGATGAATTTTCCAATAATGGTCTTCATCATGGCCATCTTTTGAACAATGTTTGCATGTAAATTTTTCTCCCTCTTTCTTAACAGCAGCACTCTTTTTTCCATTTCCCTTGAACTTCCTCTTTCCTTTGTCTCCATGACTGAAAGGCTTCTTGTTAGCCTCATGAGTTTCATTCCTTCCACTTGCTTCCAAATGAGTGGCCTGAACACAAACTTCATCTAGATTTGAAGTATTAAACATGAGTATTGTATGTCTCAAATAACTATGTAAAGCTCCAATGTATTTGAGTAAAGTTTCTTGAGAAGACAAATCTACTCCCAAAACCAAATCTCTTCTCCTAAATTCTTGAGTAAATCTTTGCACATTTTTTCTGTTAGCTTGTCTAAAATTTTGCCAATCTATAGTAGCTTTTTGCATATATGCCAATGGGTAAAATTGTTTTTTAATTGCAACAATAAAATCATTCCAAGAGGTTAAAATTTTACCATGTCTCTTCATGTCCTATTGAGTCTTGGCTTCCCACCAAATGAGTGTTGCACTATCCAATCTTAAAGAAGCAAGTTGAATCTTAGTTTCATCATCTTGAATTTTTTGTATTCTACAATACACCTCAATCTGAGGAATCCAATTATCTAATTTCTCAGCATTTACCTCTCCATTATACATTGGCAATTCAAATTTAATATCAAGCTTTTAAAAAGGAATTTGTGGAGGAGTTTTACCATGTCCCTTTGGAGAATTTGGAAGAAGTCTTGAATTGGTAGAAGAGGAAGAAGATGGAGGTGAGGGTGGTGGAGAAGCACCATTCCCTCCATTTCCATTTGGAGTTTTATCACCACTGTCTCCCTTGTGATTTGAAGGGTTGGAGCCTTCACCTTGCAACCTTGTATTCCTTTCTTCCATCAAGACTTTAAGTCTTAAATGTATTTGAGTAAAGTTTTGAGAAGACAAATCTACTCCCAAACCAAAGTTTTCTCCTAATTCTTGAGTAAAGATTTGCACATTTTTGTCCTTTATCTTGTCTAAAATTTTGTCAATCCATAGTAGCTTTGCATATATGCCAATGGGTAAATTGTTTTTTAATTGCAACACAAAATCATTCCAAGAGGTTAAAATTTTACCCATGTTTCTTCATGTCCTATTGAGTCTTGGCTTCCCACCAAATGAGTGTTTGACTATCCAATCTTAAAGAAGCAAAGTTGAATCTTAGTTTCATCATCTTGAATTTTTGTATCCTACAATACTTCAATCAATTTAATCCAATTATCCAATTTCTCACATTTACCTCTCCATTGTACATTGGCAATTCAAATTTAATATCAAGCTTTGACAAAGGAATTTGTGATCCTGATTTTATGTAGGAACACAATGAAATACGTAAATACACATAAACACGTAGATGCAAATGAAATAAGACTTCATTTCATTAATAACAAATGACTCAAATATGCTTGCTGCATTTAATGGAAATAAACTAGCTAGGGCCGGTAGCTTTCATTTCTCGAGAAGAGATGTGATGGCTAATTTCATCCATGAGAAGATGATTACAATGAGAGGCTCATGTCCTTTACAATAAAATGGGACGCCAAAAGTCCTAGACATCCAAAAACCTAACCCCCGGGAGATGAAGCCAAAAGTCATGTGGGCCCTGGCTGGGTAAGTTAGTACATCAACTTCCTGGTCTAACTTTGCATATGATTTATGTTTATATGCATCATAGCTCATTGGAAGATCTATCCTGAGGCTCACAATGCTCAAGACAACTAGCATTGTTAGATGCCATTTTGCTAATGTTAAATACACCCAAAAAACATCGCTAGGGCCTCAAAATGGCCCCTAAGTTCGTGATCCGTAAAACCGCTAAAATAGTAACCGTAGCGAAAACCGAAAACCGTGGAAGAAGCAATGGTGGGGGTCCAAGGGAATAGGGTGTGGTGGCCACCAATATCCACCTAGATCATTCCTCCTTAGGGAAGCAATGGTCCCCATTATGCTGAGTTCCTCCATGAGATCGAAACTTCAGAACTTGGTCCCTCGCGAGTCATTTTACTTTGGTGAGGGAGTTGGCTTTCTTTGACAACTTGATATAGCGGCATCCTTTGTTTTCGGGTGTGCTTGATCCAGCAGGTATCCATGATCTGATTAGTTGCGGCTTGTTCCATGCGCCTAGATTTAACTTCCTCGTTGGTGTGGAGTTGTTTGGCCAAGTTGCTGGGATGTGTCTAGTAGAGGTGGAAAGTAGGGTCAAGGCGGTCCATTTCTCGAACAATGGGCGCAAACCAAGGAATGGTGGGATAATGAGCTCAAAGGCATTTTCCCGCCAACTCGTGAGGGTACCATTAACGGGCCGCATCGCTTGTGGTGGGTCCAACGAAGCCCTTTTGCAAATGCACCACACTTTGTTTCCCACTTGAAGCTGTGGCACCCGGCGTTGATCATGTCATTGCTTGTAATTAGAATTGCCTCTGTCCAATATGTCAAGGAACCCGTTGGGAGATGTGTTGAATTCACGAAGTTGCTTCTTTCTCATCCGCCTTCGCACTAGACATGAGCTCGATCTTCCCGAAAAGC
The DNA here is from genome assembly GCA_010110895.2 of Picea sitchensis. Taxonomy (NCBI): domain Eukaryota; kingdom Viridiplantae; phylum Streptophyta; class Pinopsida; order Pinales; family Pinaceae; genus Picea; species Picea sitchensis. The sequence goes on along the minus strand of SNQJ01S0104079.1, from coordinate 67,782 downwards.
TACAATGGCATGGCTATGTCAATGGGATACAGTGGCTAACCTGCCCACTTCGAGTGGGTTTGTTGCCAGTTGAGCTATGGAGAGCCCCTATGTAGTTGTGGAAAATATAGGGGAGGCTCTCAACCCTTGTGTGTGGGATGCTTTGAATTGTACATGTGCGGAATGTGCACAATCATCCCGCTGGACGCACTTCCTCGGCTCCGCCACGGGCCAGGATGGAAAGTTGCGGGACTTGGTGAGCTCGCGTCCAACATCTAATTTAGGTTGCACCAAAATGTACCGGGAGGAACCTAATGTCCCGATTCGAGATGATGTGATCAGGATTCCAAAGTGTACCCACCACCTCGTTCTCAAAGAAGAGTTTAGCAAAGGGTTTCATTGATATTCTTCTTGTGGTGGGCCATCATAATGGACATCTTCGAATAGGTCGACGACTCACAAAACGCTAGCCATTGCCATGCTTAGTAGAAGGGAAGGTTCACATGTAATCCATAGAGATGGACTCAAGGCTCCGACCGGGGTGTGGGGAATGAGCATAGAGGCCTTGATTCTTGATGGCCTGCTTGGCAATGGCGCAAACAGAATTGATGTAATCACCGACATCTTGTCATCAAAGGTTCTCGCTAATAGGAAATACTTTTTTAGCAAGATCGCGACAAGGCCGACTCAAATGCCCAATGACTAATTATAGTGTGCCTCCAAAATCATCTTGGCACACTCCCGCTTGAAGGAACACAAGGTGTCCCAAGTGACAAAGTAGGCCATCCCGAGTAAGTGAAAATTGGGAATCTGCTTACCCTCTAAGAGTGTATTGTATGTGTGACTAAATTATGGATCACTTGTGTAGAGAAGCCGCCAATCGGAAGTCTCGTGCCCACAAGAGTTGAGCACAAAGGTTAGCTCCACGATGGGTGGTCGACCGAGGTAGTCTGCAACATTATTGGTGCCGGGCCTTTTTACTTAATGTTCAAATTAAACTGCCAAGTGTATGCGGACCACTTCTTTATGGCGCATCGCTCTACAACTTCCTCAGGTCCGTGATGTGAAATGCAGGGTCTGGTCTCAGGTGGGATGACCATTTCTTTCCTAAAATACGCTCCACAATGGCTGCTCTCACAATGGAATACATTTTGTCATAAGTGGGATAATTCTAGACCGTGTCAGAAAGTGTCTCACCGCGATATGCCACCGATGCCCATGTTGAGCAAGGACGTCCCCAATAGTACAACGTGAGGCATCCGCTCCCGATCTCAAAATGGTTGCTGCAAGTCTCTGCATTGTGAGAACCGGGTGCAGTAGAAGAGGTGATGTTTCAACCTCAATTCCAGGATGCCTTTTGTTGAGATTCAGACTAAAAAGAATTTTTCTTTAGCTCCTCCCTGGTGACTTGACTCAAGGGCCAAGTGATATGAGAGAATCCCAACAAACCTACGTGAAATTGGCAAGACCTAAAAAGATGAGGAGCTCTATTAGGTCAAGTAATGCTAACTCCGAATGACTTGATCTTTGTTAACCACATGCACCCCCGGCCATCAATAATGTATCCCATTAATGGAACCGGTTATGCTAAAAGTGCATTTTCCAAAATTGGTACCACAACTTGTGTTGCCGCAGTTGTTTGGAGGACCTGCTTGATATGGTGGAGGTGCTCTTCCCAAGTCCGACTGAAGATCGTAAATTTCATCTAAGTACACCACTACAATGAGTTGGTGAATGACCACGGATGTCATCCATTAGCCTCATGAAGGTTGTAGGGGCATTCACAACCCGGAAGGCATGACCAACCATTTGAAAAGGCCCTCCTTGGATTTGAAATGCGGTCTTCCACACATCAGAAGGTTAGATTGGTACCTGGTGATACCCAAAACTTCAAGTCGCATCTTGTTGAAATATTTTTCCCTCTCTTGGAGTTGGTCCGTGAAGGTCATCAATCCGTGGATCGGGTACCTATTCCCGGAATACAAGATCTTGTTTAGTGCCCGATAGTCAATGCAGTCTCCAAGTCCCATCCTTCTTCTTCACCAATACGATTGGTCTCCCACAAGGCGATGAACTCACCAATGTGACCTTTCTGCAATAGCCTTCGACCGCTTGATTTCACATTCTCAAAGACAGAGCTACTGCATAGATGGGTCCATTGCAGCTGTAATTGGGTCAGATTGATGGGGTGCTTTGCACTCGGTAAGTAGAGGTACTTCATGGGAGGTGAATATGTCCTCATACTCCTCCATGACCTATCCATCTATTGTTTTCATGAAGCAGGGCCCTGTCTAGAGGACATGGCCACAGTCTTCCACTTTACCTGAGGGCGGATCATCAAGAAAAAAAATTTTGCTTGAAATGAGCCATCGCATTGTTTTGGCAAGAACTAAAGAGATGGTGGTAGAAAAGTATTCTCGGGTATCCTGCATAAACTTTATTGCCCAAAGATAACAATAAAGACGGCGGCCCAGACCCATGCCACATGTCGTTTCCACAAGTTTGGTTGGCCTAATAATACATCACGAACATCAAGAGGAGCAATGTCACATAATACCTCATCCGTGGAAGGGTTTGATGTTGTAGGGAAGGGGACATTGTCGACATTGACGGAGGTCCCGTCTGGTGCAAATCCATCCGATGGTGTATGGTTGTGGGTGTGCTATGGTCGACAAGCCCAACCACTTCACCTAATTCCTCTACCGAGATGAGGTTCTTTCTGCCCCCGCTGTCGACATAATGAACTGTAACGGGGAACCCTTTGGAATGGAAGAGATGCTCGCGAAGATACCCGAGCATATAAAATATGCAGAACTTAAATGAAATGCTAGAAATGATGTATCAACAATAAAATACCCAAAGATAATATTCACAATACATAAAAATGATATATGAAATAGCAACAAAACAACACTTTGATTCAAATAACAATGTTCACAAAGCCTTCAGGGTTAACTCCACGAAAGCAAATACTGCTACAATAATTCCGCTAGGGTTTTCATACCCCAATCTCTATTTACCAATGTCTATTAAGAGAAGCATCTAGAGGAAGATCCTCTTAGAAGAGAAGCTCTATTGTGGGTCTTCTTACATCCGCGCTATTCTATTTTATTGAAAGGTCTTGTTAATATGGACCTTTATTACATATGAATACATTGATCTACCTATGTGCTGGGTAGGACCCTAACATGTGATGCTCAGCCCTCCTGGATCTTTGGTTCCTCCTTCCGATATTCGTAGGCAATGGTGGGAGTTGGCCCGTGACATAATCTCGGCTCGGGCTATTCCCTATTGCCTGATTCATACGAAGCACGCATCCACCCGTAAGCCTTCAACTCGCTACCAAGGACTCCAAGAGCTCCACACTCACTTGTGTTGTGAGTGGAGCTCTTATGTAACCTACACCACTTCCCCCGCGGTCCTTTTTGGCTTCGTGGTGTTTTTTATTTTCTTGTGGATTTGGCAAGTTGTCCTGGGATGCCCCGCCTTAGCTTGGTCCTTTATTCTGGGCTTGGGGAGTACCTTCCGCTTCAATTTGCGTACCCAAAGTCTCGCTTCCGCTTGAACTTCGCCAATCTTGGCAAAAGATATTTCCTAAGATGTGACACCAAGTGAGGAGATGTCGAGGGAACTCCATTTCCCGAATGTATCTCGTGCGCATAACTACCGCATTACTTTAACACCAAATTTTTCTATGAATATTTGATACCCAACTTTGCTAGGGTATGAAATGCATTCACATCTCATGCACATCTTGTTCTTTGTCACCTAACGTAGTCCATTGTATGTATTTGTCCCCATAGCTCTCACCTGGGATAATATTGTTCCTTGATGGCATCTCTGGAAGAATTCCAAGTGGGTGTGACAAAGAACAGAGAGGGTTCCCCATCGCCCTATTTCTCCGAGTAGGTTTCCCACCGGTCCTCGACATGGGGCTTTGAGGAGTGTGAAAATAATATTTTCTCGATCGAAAAGTCATGAACCGAGAAATATCCTTCAATGCATTCAACCATCTATCTGCGGCATCTGCATCTATTTGACCACCAAATATGGGAATGTCAAAGTTTACTTGTACCTTAAAAGGAGTGGCACCTCCAGTGTGGCTTTTGGATGTCGATGCGCCGTTAGTGGGAATCCGTTGAAGAATTCGGGCAAAGTTGTCCATCATCATCGTGTTCTTGTTTCTCGAGGGCCCCTCGAGCAACATTTTGATAGGACCGCTTCCCTCATCTTTATTTTCTTTCCCCCTTTCATGGGCTGGCCGTCAGGCTTGCGAAGCCGATCTTGCAAAGGTTCAACTAGGATCAAGCCCCAACTCCTATACCTCGACCTCGTTAGACATACAGTAAGGATCGAGAATGAGCGATCGCCTCGATACCATTGATCCGGATTTATATGTAGGAACACAATGAAATACGAAATACACATAAACACAGTAGATGCAAATGGGAAATAAGACTTCATTTCATTAATAACAAATGATTGAAATATGCTTACGGACAAAATGTAAATAAACTAGTTAGGGTGTCAGCTTATCTCTCGAAGAGATGGCTTACCAGATCCGTGAGAAGATGGTTACAAGGAGGCTCTCAAGGCCCTTTTACAATAAATGGGAATTCCAAAAGTCCTGACATCCAAAAACCTAACCATACGAGATGAAGTTACCAAAATTCATATGGGCCCTGCTTGGGTAAGTTGGTATCAACTTCCTAGGTTCGTAACTTTTGCATAACATCTCGGTTTTAGGCGTATGATAGCTCAGGCTGAAATATCTATCCCAGGCCTACAACGCCAAGACAAAATAGCATCATAGATGTTATTCTGCGCGAACAACAACATACCCAAAACATCGCTTAGGGGCCTCAAATGGCCCCAAAAGTTCAGACCCAAAACTGCTAAAAATAGTAAACTGCAATAAAATCAAAAATTGAAAGAAAGTTAATGGTGGGGGTCCAAGTGGAATAGGTGGTACACCAATATCCACCGGGATCAATTTGTGAAGGAGTTTTACCATAACCTTTTGGAGAATTTGGTAGAGGTCTTGAACGGGTAGAAGAAGAAGAAGAAGGAGGTGAGGGTGGTGGAGAAGCACCATTCCTCCATTTCCATTTTGTAGTTTTATCACCACTGCCTCCCTTTGTGGATTTAGCGGTTGAGCCTCACCTTGAAACCTTTATTCCTTTCTTCCATCAAGAGTTTGATCATTTCTCTCATTTCCATGAAACTTTTATGAGATCTTCATCTTTTTTAGGAATATGTTCATGACTCTCATGAGCCATACTTGGTGAAAACCTCCTTGAAGCTTGATGATATAATCTTTCTATTGAAGGATGAGAACTTGGCTCTACAATTTGACCTTCTCCTCTTGTGAGTTTCCAACCTCAGGAGCATCATGAAACAAAACACTTGCAAATAATCAAGTCTTCAAACCTATGCTTTGATACCAACTTGATCCGAAATGATAAAGACTTGTATTCTTGAAAAATATTTGCAAGTTTTAATTCATGTGTTCAAATGCAAATGGATAAATTATGCAAACACAACTTTTATATACCACACATTCAAGATGCATATAAACAACAAAGATAATAACAAGGAACGAAACACATAACACAACAAATGATAAAGGAGTCTGCCACCCTCTCTTACATCTCCCTCGGTCCAGCCCAATGGATATTTTGTATTATTTGCTCAAGTTCTCAAATATGTGCTTTACAATGCTCAAAATTCCAAATAGATGGCTCCAATGGCTTTAGAATGTCCAAAAACTCCTAGTTGGTCTCTTTTCTAAGACCTCGCTTCAATAAAAGTTGAAGAAGATAGGCTTCCTAGAAGTTCCCTTCAAACTTGTTGTCTTTGGATCGCCAAAATGCACCTCTCCTCTTCAACCTACTCCCACGCGCATATATGTGTTAAAAATCAGCACTGTGTGCAACCGCACAAACGGTGTGAATTGTAGAACAGTTACGTGCCTTAGCCCCTAACCGCCAAGTCTGTGGGCATGCGAGGCACCATATGACTGCGTGCATATATATAAAGGGATATGTTTTTAAAACCAAATGGTAACGGTCGGGGGTGCGCGTCGGTGGTTCTATACACATACACATATGACCGGGCCTCATACGAAAAGGGCTATGGTAAAACATGCCGCGTCGGTGGTTACATTGCAAACATATATGACCGGGTCGGTTAAGCCTACCCTGACCGCCTATTTCAAATCTATTCAAACTTAAATAATTTTTAAAGGTTATATGTTAAGAACCATGTGGGTGGCATGCCGATTGGACGGCCCTTCCCAAAGATTTGCCCCCTTTCCAGGTCAGCTGTGGTCAATCCCGGGCCAACAATATATATTTAAACCACGTTGTGGTGACACTGCATCCACCAGTGGGCCACGGTCATTTCATTCACCACCAATGACATGTGTCATACACCAACTCATCCACAATCCTACCAACCAACACCTTACACATGTCATACCTACCGCCATGTGTCATACAAAATTTAATGGTTGTACCTGGTCACACGTCAAGATCCTGCATCGAACTATACCTGGGATCGTGACAGCTAGCACTTTTTTTGTCTGCTTGTCGCTTTTGAAGAGAATGCGATATCTTCTCATCCGACGCTCTGTTGAACCCAAATGAGTTGCATTGGGTTCATGACTACTCCATTCCTACGCTTCTAGTTCGGGATGAAGTGATTCCGGGCACTTGAAATTTGAGCAAAAATTTGATCCCTGATCATTTAGGCTAGTTTCAGGATTAGCCACAAACCTATTTTCCACGGAGTGTATCTCCAAAATACAATGAACCACAAGATTAATTTCTTAACATAGATACTTGGATATGTTTCCTCAATGTAATATCAATATCACTATCTTAATAATTATATAAAAAAAAAAAAAAAAAAAAAAAAAAAAAAAAAAAAAAATAACATACCTTAGAAAGCATCATGAAAATAATTTATCCTCCCCACTCGGCCCTTTCACCTTCCTCCTAAATTCGGCTTATATATCCTTTGGTTACCTCAGCCACCATATATCTTCAATATCCTGCTTTTCCACACCAAAAATGTCAAGAAGTTCACAAGAAGCTCATGAATACTCCAAAAGATATTTCACAAGAAGCTCTCCATTATCCGTATGATATTCCACAGAGAATTCATCACAATGATTTATACTTTCATCCTTCAGGTCACTTAACCCATTTTAGGTAACTTAACCCATTTTTATTAACCCATTTCTAGGTCAGCTTTAACCTATTTTCCTTATTTTAGGGTTAACCACTTCTCCATCAATTGAAAGTTCTCCTAACACTTTATCATTTAAATATCTCTTTCCTGATTTTTTCAATCTTACTTTATTATTTAAATAATATTTTGATTTTGTCACTTCTTTATTATTTAAATAATCCAATCTTTGGCTTTGTCACTACTCTTTATCATTTAAATAATGATTTCTTCTTTGTGGGTCACTTTGACTTCTTTGACCTTGGGGGCTTCAAGCCTCTGGGGGTCCTTCATCTTCGTATAGCCATAACTCTCAAAACCATGAGGAGTTATAGACATTCCACATACCACTGAAAATGGCATGACAAGCACTATCCATCTAGATAGTTTCACCCAACAATTTCCTTTGATCTTCATCTCATTATTCCAATATACAAGAATTAAATTCCTCCATCATCTCTTCTAGGATAACTCAATTCAGTGTCTCCCGTGAGGGATTTCACCATAAGGGGACCACCTTGAGTTCATCCATTTGTGCACCTTTATCAATCATGATAAGACAATAATGACAGCATGGGTCCTCCAACCACTTTCAGGATGTCATTTATACATTTTTTCAACAATGCATCATATACCAATGAAACCACATCAATCCATTTCCATCATGTAACAATGACAACTCATTGATCCATTCCTCCATCATATCAATGACAACTCATTGATCCATCTTTCATCTATGCATTTTCATCAAGGACAATACATATTATATTACATCAAACATCAATCAATCAATCATTTGGCATCAATCAATCACTTGGCATCAATCAATCACTTGGCATCAATTAATGACATCAATCAATCAAACCATTGGCATCAATGACAACATGATCCAACAATTTCCCCTTTGGCATTACGGTACACCAATATTGATGTCAACTCCAATTACCACTATTGATGTCAACATGTTATAAGGCATGCTCTACATCAATAGTCAATGTGACTCATCTTCCCAATCAATAATCATCAATCACATCAATGTGACTATTCTCCCCTTTGACATCAATGGCAAGGCCATTTTCCTCTTGGGGGTTGCTGTCTCCTACTTGAACTTTCCTTGGGCTGCTCCCTATCCGGAAAGTGCCTTTGATATTCCTCTGAATAATCTCTCCTTTTGAACAAGGGATATCACTCTTATGTAATGTTGAAAAAATACACGTAACATACTCCCGCTGTGACCATCGCTCCTCCCGGAATTATGCCTCTATGCTCTTCTTCAAATATAGGGTTCTTTTCTAGGTATGCATCTGATAAATTCTCCTAGAATCATGGAAGAAGAATGACTCTCCCTATTGGTATGTCTCCCCTATCTTCTCTCATGGAGATGAACAATGTGCTACCATATAACCATCCTTGACCTATTCATGCATCAAACTCATATACCAAGTATCATGTAGCAAAGATACAAGCCAACAATGAAATAAAGAATCATGAGCAAAATATCAAACTTACACATCTCACAAAATGTGCTCATCATGCACAACACCTATGTACATCAACTATGTACATCAACATCATTCAATGTGCCAATAGATATCATCCATGGAATGTATCAACTATATGCTCCTATCATTATGCCAACATGTGCATCTACCAATATGTCAACCATGTGCATCCACCAATATGCCAACCATTTGCATTGACCGATATGCCAACCATGTGCATATACCTCAATATGTCAACCATGCATCTACCGATATGCCAAACTATGTGCATCTACCAATATGTCAACCACATGTGCATCTACCGATATGTCAACCATGTCATCACTCATGATATGTCTCCATCATGAACCAAGTGCCACAATCATGTGTCAAACAAATACCAATTGTTGTGTTGATCAAGTAGTACTAATGGTGTAGTATCATCAACCATATTCCATCTAAGGAGGGTACCAAACATGTATCAATTATAGATAAAGCTATGAATCATCAATGATGTACAACATGATCACCTCTATCAACTCACCAACCACATGTTCCAATGTGTATCCCATCCATATGCTAAATGCATGCATCAAGCTTTCCAACAAGTAAGCTTCCCATACATCATCAAGATATATCAAATAACCAAGGTATCATAACTTCACTATCATAACCAAGATTGTTCTTCAAGAGCAAATGCATCAATCTATACTCATGGGTTAGTGCCATGCACCTATGATTTTATTTTTACATCATCACCCATATAATCCAATATAGAATCATGAAAACTCAGAGTAAAATGCTGTCAAACCTGCAATAAACCATGTTAGACCCTACATCATAGAGTTATACCATCACATCAAACCGCAATCCCTATGCATAGCCCTCTTTCCTTAGGGTTTTCACCACATATACGCGGGCTTTGTTGCACACATAGCTCACACATGTGTTTATCTATACAAGGTCAGCTTCACGTATGTAATGCACTCCATACCACTGCCAACTGCATGCTTCGCAGATGTTATTTTGAGTCTCCTCTTTTCATTCTATTCGTTGCTCTTTCAATTCACAATTTCATGTATATATGTCCCACTCATAACTTGAGCTCCGAGCATCCATCTCTTCAAATATGTCTCCTCTTGCTTCTACCTCTTCTTAACCATATGTGAAGTCCCTATCATGGAATCTCTTCTTGTGTTTCTAGCACCTAGTATTTGTGGCTAAATCCACTGTAGTTGTAGCATATCATGGTGTTACAGTTGAATAGCAATGTGTCCTACTTCATCACATCTCCAACACATCATGGTGTTAGGAAATCTTCCATTATATCTTCTACATTCAAAATCTTTGTGACCATATTCATTACATGAATAATAATGCCCATGAAAAATACTTTCATACCTTTGCTTTGGTGTCCCAAAGATAGCTTCTGATGTCTCTCCTTGCTTTGTTATTTTGAAATTTTCCTTGCCTTGTAGATGGTTTCTTTGCAACAATATCTTCTTTCTCTTATTCGATGGACTTACTTCATTCTTATTTGAGGTGCTTGTTTCAAACATGTAGCTTCTTCTTTGTATCCAAGACTGACATCATATGGTGTCTTTGACTTTCCAAGATCTCAATCCAAGATTTTTGAGCTATTCAAGAATCTATTTGACTTCTCCACTTTCTTTCTAAGATCAACAATTTCAGCTTCTAACTTATCAAATGATTCCCTTCCCTTTCATTAATTTGATTCTTCAAAGTTCTTCTACCCTTTGTTTCTTCATTTGGGTCTTGAGATGAATAATAGTTTCAAAAAAATTTTAATCTCATCATCTACCTTCATATATTCTTTTTAATTATTTCTAGTCTTGTGATCTCTTCTTCCTTTCTTCCACCTCTAGTCTTTATTTCTCTCTTCTGTTCTTTGAGCATTCCCTTTAACTTCAAGATGTGCCTTGAATCCTCCTAAGAAACTCTTCTTAGTGTTATCTCGAAAGATAGTTATAGTGTGTATAAAATGATCACTTATGTATCTATATAAACCTCTTCAACTTCCTTTAAGTTCTAATAGATATTCTTCTATTATTTCTATGGGATAAATACCATCAAAATTTACACAAACTATTTCTAGATCATCTTCTTTACTTGAGAAAAAAATTCAACATCATCACATTTTGAACCATTGTAATAAAGAGTCTTTGGAGATTCTATATCTCTCTTCATTTGAAATACTTTTGGGATCTTCCCTTTTGCTCTTATCTTCACTTGAAATTTTTCAAGATCACATTTATAAATAACACAATCAAGTGTTTTTGGAGATTCTTTTACCTTTACAATCTTGATGGAGGGTTCTCACATCTCTCCTTCTCCTTCTTCTTTGGATCTCCTCTAGCTTTAGCCATAGATCCTTGGTGGAAGTGCATTGTTCCATTCTCTCTTTGATAGGGCTTTGAGAGTCCACTAAGAATGGTCTTGAGAGCCAATGCATCATTCTTATTTCCTTCCTTTGAGTTGCAAACTTTGACTCATTCTTCAATCCTGAATCGGGATCCACCAATGGTTGTCTTCCAAATAGTTGTTCCCATTGTCTCAAATAAACTCTCATCTCTATTATCCAAGTGAAATAGTTTTCCTCATCAAGGATTGGTATTTCATCATCCATTTGTGTGTTTATGGATCTCCTTCAAGTTTGTGCTAAGGCTTGTAGTGAAGGGCTCTTCCGATACCACCTGTTGGACACACCGATCACACTGAGAGAGGGGGTGAACAATGTAGGGCTCTTTTTCCCAAAACTCTTTAGTTAACAATCACCATTAACTCATATTACTCATTGTTTTCATTTATAACCAGCTAAATTTCAACACATAATTAACATATATCAACAATATATCATCAACAAGTCATCACCACAAGGAACACAAAGAACACAAGATGTATGTACAATTTTATTTTTGTTATGGACTACAATCATTTGGGTTTTCTAGCAACAATTGAATAGAGTAATAACTCTACAAGAGCACTAGCTCTATAATGTGCACCTAGATTACACACTCAGAACCAACTTAGATAAGGCAACAATCCTCAATGTATATCAATATGTACCATAAACAAGTGCATCAACCATGCACCAACCTCGTACTTGCAGAACTCAGGAATCAACTCCTCAGCACTATAAAAGTGCATCCAACCATGTAAATGGCGAGAGTAAAAATCATGTGTCAACTATGTTAATAACACCTACCACACTTAGAGGGGGTGAATGAGTGGGGCTCTTTTCCCAAAACTTCCTCTTGCACAAAACTCATAAATTAGCATTCAACATTTATTCACACCCATTGTTTTCTATTTATAACCAAGCTGATGTGAGCAATATACAAACAACATATATCATCAATATATCATCAACAAGTCATCACCACAATGAACACAAAGAACACAAGATGTATGTACAATTTTATTTTTATTACCACTACAATCCTTTGGGTTTATCAACAACAAATGAGGCTAACTCTAAGAGATCAAAATTTATATGAAATACTTATCTTACATTCTCATCACTAACCGAGATGAGGCAACAATCCTCAACGATATCAATCTATCAATGGTGTACACGACTGGGTCAAGCATAGAAGCTCTCGCTATGGTGCACGCCCCTGATAACTCATACCACAAGGTAAACGAAGCCAATGTATAATGCAACAATCGTGATGTTTCTAATAAACTAGGGTTTTGCTTTTCTTCACATGCTCGGATCCCTTGCAACCTACAATCACTTTCTCCTATGTCTTCCACTATCCAAACTGACTCCCAACCAAATCATAACACATCCAATATCTCCAATATCTTTTCTCACATGCTCCACAACAAATCAATATGAATGTTATCTCAATCATGTATAAATAACTAGTATACTATAGCAATCATGTCACTATCAATCACAAGAGTGTTGTTCTAATTTCAACTAAATAAACCAAACTGATCCACATCATAGAAGCTATACCAATAATTCCCTAAGAATTACTAAACACATCAAACAATAGTATCCATCAAGACAATAATGTAACCATACCAAAGGTTCAAAGGATAGATCCGGGAGGCCATAGAATGCATATCTCGATCCTCGCCATCCAAGAGCTTGGCACCAACAAACAAAATTCCATGGATTTTATCCACTCCCACACTTCCCCTCGTATTAATACTAACCCCGCATGTACACTCACCCTATACACATCCATCCTACGTGTACATGCACCCTATTCATAGAAAACCCTATTTTTGATGTCCGTGTGGACATCAAAAATAGGGTTTTCTATGAATCCTAGACTTTTTCCGTCAAGATATCAGACATTGCCAAAACTTTGATGCGCTCATGAGATCCTCCTCTTCAGCTTCTTCCTCATAATAGATCTTCAATCATGCTCAAGAGATCCACACCAAAAATACTCAAGAATTTCTCACAAGAATCTCTTCATCAACACTCCACAAGATATTCACAAGAAGCTCTCCATTGATCCACAAAAAGGATTCTCACCAAAAATGTACATATTACAAGAGATCCTAGTTTTATTTATACTTTCATCTCTAGGTCACTTAACCCATTTTAGGTTACTTTAACCCATTTCTAGGTCACTTAACTTTATTTTCCTTATTTTAGGTTAACCACTTTCATGAATAGAAATTTCTCCAACACTTTATCATTTAAAATATTCCTTCTTGATTTTGTCACTTCATTTTTATCATTTAAATAATCTTCTTGATTTTGTCACTTTACTTTATCATTTAAATAATGATTTCTTTTTTTTAAGAACTTTGACTTCTTTGACCTTTGGGGCTTCAAGCCATCATATGGGGGTCCTTCAACTTCAGAGAGCCATAACTCTCAAACCGGATATGTGACATTCCACATACCACCGAAATGGAATGTCAAGCACTATCCATCTAGGACATTTTCACCAATAGATTCATTGATCTTCATCTCATTAATCCACATGCAAAGCATGTATCCTCCAACCATTCTTATAAGATAACTCAATCAGAAAGCGTCTCCTCGTGAGGGTTTTCACCATATGTAATCTCACTTTGGAGTTCATACATTTTGTACACCTCTTTATCAACCATTATAAGACAATAATGATTTATCTTTGCATCAATTCACCACTACATCATATATATAAACTATGCATCATGTATCGATGACAACTATCGATCCATCTTTAAGAATGCATCATATCAATGATCCATCTTTATCAATTGGTTTCCACTTGGACATCTATCATTTCATAAAGGGCATCATATAAATGATCCACCTTTATCAATTGGAGTTTCCACTTGGACATCTATCATCTCATCAATGCATATACATTTCGTTCATCAATCAATTAATGGACATCAATCAAAACAAAACCATTTGCATCAATGATGTATGATCCAACAATCTCCCAAATAATAAACCATTGTCAATAATGACAACATGATCCAAAAAACTACTCATCAACAATGAGTCATCACTATGTACCAACATCATCAACTATACACCTCATGTATGTGCCAACTCATCAACTGCTTGTCTCAACCATGACTAGTTTTGATTAATAACAACCTAACTTAGCCAATAATAACCTTGTACCTATAATGAATAAAGATATTAAACTGGTAATAATACCTTATTCAAAGGTGTTTTATACCCTCCAGTGTCGCAAGACTTGAACCTTCTGTAATGAGTTATAAAAATGTCATACCTTGTTGAATTTGGGCTTGTCTTCAGAGAGAGAACTTGTAGAGAAAGCCCCATGGAATATTTGTTGAATAAATCTGAAACTATTACACAAAGATACTAAAGACTATAATATAACCAACACAATTTATCTCATCAATTTGGATCTATTATGAAGAAGTTATACTCTTTTTACCCTAAACACATGTTTTAGACTAGTTTCGGACTAGCCACAAACCCTATATTCACAGAGTGTGTCTCCAAAAATAAAAAGAACCAAAAGTTGAATAAGCTCACCAATGATACTTCTTGACATGTCAATGGCATATAAATTCTCTACACCGAATCATTATAGAAAAAAATTATTACGAAAAATGGTGAGATGACCAGAGATAACATACCTAGAAAGCATCATGAAAAGAATTTATCCTCCCTTGAATTTGGCCCCTCTTTCTTTCCACCTTCCTCCTGAATTCAGCTTAGATATCCTTTGTTACCTCAAATACCTATAGATATTCAATATTTCTGTTCTACACCAAAAATGCTCAAGAAGCTCTCCATCAATACTCCAGTAAAAGATATTCACAAGAAGCCTCCATTGATCCACAAAAAGGATAATCTACAAGAGACCATTGTTATCTTATTTATATTTTCATCCTATAAATATTTAACCCATTTTTAATTCACTTAACCCATTTATATGTCACTTGACCTATTTTCTTTATTTTAGGGGTTAACCACTTTCCATAGCCGGTTCTCCAATACTTATCATTTAAATATTCCTTCTTCTGATTTTGTCACCTTACTTTATCATTTAAATAATCTTTCTTGATTTTGTAACTTCTCTTTATTATTTAAATAATCCAATTGGCTTTGTCACTTTACTTATCATTTAAATAATGATTTCTTCTTTTAGGTCACTTTGATCTTTTGACCTCGGGGCTTCTGCTTCATGTGAGGGTCCTTTATCTTTAGAGGGCCATAACTCAAACCATGAGGAGTTAGTGTGGACATTCCACATACCACCGGAAATGGAATGACAAGCACCATCCATATAGGATAGTTTCACCCAACAATTTCCTTGATCTTCTTCATCTCATTATTCCACATACAATCATGGTTCTCCAACCATTCTTCTAGGGATAACTCAATCCACAAAGTTGCCTTCCCATGAGGGCTTTCATCATAAGGGGGCCACTTTGGAGTTCATCCATTTGTGCACCTTATCAATCATGATAAGACAATAATGTGAGCATGGGTCCTCCAACCATTCTTCTAGGATAACTCAATCCGCAAAGCGTCTTTCCATGAGGGATTTCACCATAAGGGGACCACTTTGGAGTTCATCCATTTGTGCACCTTATCAATCATGATAATACAATAATGAGTCATCTATACATTTTTCCAACAATGCATCATATACCAATGAAACCACACCGATCCATATTCATCATGTATCAATGACAACTCATTGATCCATCTTCATCATATCAAAGACAACTCATTGATCCATCTTCATCTATGCATTCTCATCAAGAAAAATACATATTACATTGCATCAATCATCAATCAATCAATCCTTTGGAATCAATCAATCATTCGACATCAATCAATCAAACCATTAGCATCAATGACAACATGATCCAACAGTTACAAGTAGTGACACCTGGAGGAATTGCATAAAACACACTAAAGAACATTGTGTATCAGTTTCAGATATTTATTCATTACAGATACATAGTTATGATTATTTCAAGTTAGGGTTGTTGACTAATCCAAAACTAGTCATGTGAGACTAAATAAAAGTTTGATGAATATGCTAGTCTCTTGTTGTTAAATATAAGGAAGGTTTGCAGGTATGTGATCATATACACCAAGTGTATTACAGAGTTACAAATAATATTTGGATGATGATATTGATGAGGGCTTTTGGTTGAGGTACATGTTGGGTACATGTTTGAGACAAGTAGTTGATGAGTTGACACATAAATGAGGTGTATAGTTGATGATGTTGGTACATATTGATGATTCATAGTTGATGAGTAGTTGAAACATGATTGGTACATACTTGGTACATGGTTGGATGCACTTGTTTATGGTACAAGTTGATTACAGATTGTTTGGTACAGGTTGGTGCATGGTTGATGCAGTTGTTTATGGTACAGATTGATTACATGTTGGTGCATGGTTGATGCACTTGTTTATGGTAAAGGTTGATTACAGGTTGAGGTACAAGTTGATGCATGGTCGATGCATGGTTTAGGTTTATTGGTACAGGTTTACAGCGGTATATCTCACAGTGATAGTGTGACAATGGTTCCATTATTCTACTTCTACTTCAGGGCGGTTGGACGGGGAAAAGACAGGTGGTTGTAGCCACCTTCCGGTTGTAACCGGATAACATAGGGGGTTGTAGACTCTTTCTATTTGTAGCCATAGAATAGGGGAGTTGGAGATTCCTTCGGGTTGTAGCCTGAGAAACAAGGGGGTTGGAGCCTCCTTCCAATTGCAACTGGAAAACAAAGGAAGTTGGTGCTTCCAATGAATGTAATTCTTCAAGACATATATGAAAAATAATTTTGTGGTTTTCTTCCACTTTGGGTTTCCACGTAAAACACTGGTGTACTGTGTATGTGTATGATCATTCATTTGTTTATTACTTATTTACTCTGCAGTTATTGGATGTTAATGCTACATTGATATAACACTTGGATTATTTGGTTAAAAATGATTAAATTTCTCTATTATTGATTCACCCCCCCCCCTCTCAGTAATCCAACAATTGGTATCAGAGCTAGGTTCCTTCAAAAATCAGTTTAACCACTGAAAGGTATATCATGGAGAGAAACAACTTATATAAAAATGGAATACCACAGTTCAATGGACAGAAGTATGCATTTTGGAGCATAAGGATGAAAACATATATACAGGCACAGGGATTTGAAATTTGGAAATCAATTGTAGATGGATATGAAGCACCAACAATTCCACCAATAAATGAAAAAGTAGTGAAACTCGGTTAGAATAATTCCAAAGCCAAAAATGCACTTCTGAATGGTCTTAGTGAAATTGTAGTCACCAAAGTTGCACATTGTAAATCCACTAAAGAGATTTGGGACAAACTTCAAAATATTTATGAAGGAGATTCAAAATTCAAAGAAACAAAGATTCAAACTTACAGAGGTCAGTTCAAACAACTTAAGATGAAGGAAGATGAGAATATTGTTGCTTAATTTTTATGAGTTGATGAAATAGTAAATGCAATCATAGGATTGGGAGAAGAAATCAAAGAATTTGTAATTGTTCAAAAAGTACTAATATCTCTTCCTAAGAGATTTGACCCTAAGATATCAGCACTAGAAGAAAGATCAGATCTAAACTCAATAAGCATGGAAGAATTACATGGAATCTTCACATCATATGAAATGAAAACTGAACAGTAAAATCCAGATATAAAAGAAGCAGCCTTCAAATCATCCAAAAAGTCAAAGCAAAAGGGAAGGCAAAAAGAAGAACATAGCAGCAGCAGTGACGTCTCGGAAGATGATGAAGAAGTGGCCAACTTTGTCAAAAGACTGAACAAGGGAACCGACGATAGGTATAGAGGTAAGATTCCTTTAATTTGTTTTAATTGTGATGGTATTGGTCATTTTGCTAACAAATGTCCTTATCAGAAAAAGAGAAATGATGAAGTTTACTCAAAAGGCAAACAAACATATAAAGGGAAAAGAACCACAAATAAAGTTTTCAAGAAAATCTTATGCACCAAAGAAGACATCTCATCATCAGATGAATATGAAGTCAGTGATAGTGAGACAGAAAGAGTTCTATTCATGGCAGTAGAAGACTTTGATAAAGAAGACTCTGAAGAAGAATATGAAGAAGTCGAAGAATAAATTGAAGAGGCAAAAGTTGACTACCGAGAGGAATTAATGTGTGCCACAGAAGTTATCAGAAGAGAAAACAAGAAAAACAAGAAACTACAAGAAAAACTAGAAAAGAAAGAAGACACTCAAGAACTAGAACAAATGATCATAAATTTGAAGGGTCAAATAGAAGAAGATAAAAGAATTGAAGAATCACTCAAAGAACGGCTAGAAGAAAAAGACAAGATCGTTGGAAATTTTGAAGCAGAGATTGTCACATTAAGAAATGATCTTCAAAAGAAAAATATGCAGAACAGCTCAAAAGTTTTGGATGACATTATCGGCAGTCAAAAATCTCATCATGACAAGTTCGGACTTGGATACAATCAGACAGAAAAAGGATCAAGCTCCAAAAAAATAGAGAAATAAACATATCCAAAAATCTATGAAGAAACAATCAAGGGGGATAGGAAGATCTACAAGGAAGATTACAGTGACACTCCTCCACCGAGAAGATTCAGATTTCAGAATCAACAATCAATAAATAGGACTCAGGAAGAAGAAGAATTTATAAGAGTACCTCCTTTCAGAAGATCTTCAACTCCCAGGTATCAAACTATATTTTTTGGTTTATATTATGCGTGTAATAATTTTGGACATAAAGTTGTGAATTGCAGAGCTAACAACAGGAACACAAGCAAATTTGAAAGTTATACACAAAGGGGTTATCCAAGAAGGCCTAGTGAAACACAAAGAAGAAGTTACAATAGGTTTGAATATTTGAGTACTAAAGTGGAATGTTACAAATGTAACAATTTTGGACACATGGCCAAAGATTGCATAATGGCAGTCCCTCCTAGAGAAACGCAACAGAATAACAACAGTCACAGACAGGAACCTCAGAAAATGACATGGATAAGAAAGTGGGATCAGTATAGCAATGAAGAATGCACACTTGCTCTACAAGCTAAGCAGAAGAAACATGGTTGGTATGTTGACAGTGGCTATTCAAAACACATGACAGGTGATAGAGACAGGTTTCTTACATTACGAAAGGAAAGAGATGGATCAGTCTCCTTCGAAAATGTTGATTCAGCTAAAATCATTGGAAAAGGTACAGTCAAAATTAGGAACAAGAATACCAAGGCAGAAAATGTTCTACTAGTAGAATATATGAAACATAGTCTTCTAAGTGTGAGTCAGATGTGTGACGAAGGTCATAAAGTTACTTTCGATTCACAAAAATGTGAGATAAGAAAAGAGGGTTCAGGAAAATTGATTGCTACAGCTACGAGAACTTCAAGCAACATATATATATTAAGTGAAATTGGAAATGAAAAGTGTTGTCTAGGAAAGGAAGATGAAAGTTGGCTTTGGAATAGAATAATGGGTCACATACATTTTGATAACCTTGTCAAAGTCAGCAGAAGAGAAGCAGTTGGAGAATTTCTCCGGATCACGAAACCAACCAACACTTTATGCAAGCATTGTCAACAAGGAAAGAAAACAAAGACCAAGTTCAAATCAAAGGAATATTCAACAACAAGACCACTGGAAATTGTGTATACTGATCTAGTTGGACCAACTACAACAAAGGGTTTAAACGGTGAGAAATACTTTATGTTATTAGTTGATGAATATACAAGAATGACTGCAGTTTGTTTTCTCAAGAATAAGTCAGAAGCTTTTGGAAACTTAAAGATCTACAAGGAAATGGTTGAAAATTAAATGGATTCAAAAATCAAATGCTTGAGATCTGATAAAGGAGGAGAGTTCACTTCAAAGGAATTTATGGACTATTGTAGCAGTCATGGAATAAAAATGCAATTCTCCGTTGCTAGGACACCTCAACAGAATGGAGTTGTTGAAAGAAAGAACAAGACAATACAGGAAATGGCTCGAACAATGCTAATAGATTCCAAATTGATAGATATTTTTTGGACATGAGCAGTGCATACAACAGTTCACATTCAAAATAGAGTAATGCTCAGAAACAAAACTGAAAAAACTCCCTACGAGCTACGAAAAGGAAGACCGACAAATGTGAAGCACTTCAGATTTTTTGGAAGCAAATGCTACATCAAAAAAGAAGATGGAAAAATGGGAAAGTTTGGCTCTTGTGTGGACAAAGGAGTACTTGTTGGTTACTCAAGTACAAGGAAAGCATATAAGTGTTACAATATGAGATTGAACAAAGTTGTAGAAAGCATCAACGTAACAATTGATGAAACATGCAAACCAAAATCAAAGGAAGAAGAAAATGAATCAATGGAACATCTTTTCGAAGAAGAAGCAGAAGATGAAAAGCAATTAGAAGAGGAAGATGAAGAAAATCCGACAGAAGCAGAAGATAAATTTCAACAAGTGCCTCTAAAGACACCTAGCAGACGAGTACAGAAGAATCATCCTTCAAATCATATTATCGGAAACAAAGACGCAGGAGTTGATACTAGAAGAAGAATTCGTTCACCAGAACAAATACACCTAGCACTCACATCTACAATTGAACCAAACTATTTTGAAGAGGCCAGCAAGGATGAATTTTGGAACAAGGCCATGGATGAAGAATTGGATCAAATAGAGAAAAACGACACTTCGGAATTGGTTCCAAGACCAAAGGATAAGAATGTGATCAGCACAAAGTGGGTATACAATAATAAATTGAACGAAGATGGACAAGTTACAAGGAACAAAGCTAGATTGGTTTGTAAAGTATATGCACAGGTTGAAGGAGTCGACTTTGAAGAGACATTTCCCCCAGTTGCCAGAATGGAAGCAATTTGATTGCTTTTAGCTTATGCTTTCTCCAAAAATATTAAAGTGTATCAGATGGACGTAAAATCATCTTTTCTGAATGGGAAACTTGAAGAAGAAGTCTACATTGAAAAACCAGAAGGATTTCAATTGTCGGAGAATGAAGACTATGTGTGCAAATTAAAGAAGGTCTTGTGTGGTCTAAAACAGGCTCCTAGAGCATGGTACTCTAGACTGGATAAATATCTACAGAAAGCAGGGTTCAAAAAAGGAAGTGCAGACAACAACCTCTACATCAAGGTAAGTCAAGGTAATATTTTATTAATTGAAGTTTATGTTGATGATATTATTTTTGGTAGTGATGATGACAGGTTAAGCCAGAAATTTGCAAAGGATATGCATAATGAATTTGAAATGTCAT
>SNQJ01S0104079.1:30367-41496 GCA_010110895.2 Picea sitchensis | reverse complement strand
ATATATATATATATATATATATATATATATATATATATATGCAAAATAGTTTTATACAACATTGGTCTTTATGTGGAGGATATATAGAGAGAGAGAATGATGACATTTACATTGAAGAGGGCCCGACTTAAATATATCCAAGGTTCCCTTTGTACGAAGAGTCATGACTTAACATTTATTATTATTATTATTTATTATCACTTTATTATATTTTATTTTATTATTATTTTATCTTTATTTACTATTTATTATGTATGTAACATTCCTTGTGAATCTCTTGGTCATGCTCTTGTTCTTCAATGAAGTCTTCATCATATTCAATTGGATTAGAAGAGAATTATTCTTCTTGAATGGATTCTGCAAGATCTCGAAGAGTGTTTTCATATCTCTGAATCTAGGGCCCCAATGCTTGAGAAAATTTTCAATGAAATATACAATAGAAGATATACTCATTGAACTACAAGAATGTTTGGCCCGATCCTTTTGTTTTGCTTCTAGAGAAAGAGTAAAATAGCTCGTCAACACATATTCATGTATTACATTTATTTCTGAGGTGTATTTCAAGAATTTTACAACATGGTTAATGGCCATCAAGGATAACTATTAAATTTTGGACAATCATCCCACCAAATCTAAAGAATAGTGATTTGGGTATCTAGGAACACTTTTGACATCAAGAGCCTTATATATTTCATGAAATTCCCATGGAGACATATTTATTCACTTATCATACAACTTGATGTGAAGTGTGAAAGAAAGAGATGAATCATCATACCAAACATGTGTGTGTGTGTGGAGTGCCTTTACAATGATGCTTGCTTCACCCTACAAGCACATAGCCTTTTAAAATTTTCATAGGGAAGAGGAATTCTTCCATCAATGGATTATCTATATGAGTATATAAGGATTTGGTTTCAACTCATCAAAAGTTTGAAGCATAGACTTTAGAAATACAACAAGAAAGACTCAATTCTCCAAAAAAATTGTGCCAAAATGTTACCACACAATCTTCTAGAACCTTAGTGCAAAGCCTTCACAAGGCACCAAGACTAGTGGAACATAAGAAGATGTCACCACTATCACCTAGGCAAAAACTTCCCTCTCTTTAGTGAAGTAATAAATCCAATGCAGGCAAGGATTCCCTAGAATCCTCAAGGAATCCATAGGCAAGACACAATCAAGTCTAAGGCCTCCTATATAGATACTTAATGTACCACCAATGGAATAAGACAATCAAGGTAAGAACAAGGTGGTAAATTTCTGCAATTTCCATATTTATATGGATGAGGATCTAGGTCAATTTAGAAGTCTTACTAAGTCAATTTTAGGCTCAAGAGGATCCCAAAATGCTACAAAAGAAGAAAAAGTTATTGGTTGTTGTTAAACTTGAAAGAAATATAGTAAATTATAGAAATAATACAAGGTATAACAACAACAATAAAATTATCCCTTGAACAAGTAATAAACCAATGAAGAAAGAGGGATAAATAATTGATTAAACTAAGGTTTTATTAACTAAAAAATCTGAAATTATGAATGCATTTAACAACCCTAAAACCCTAGACATATAGCCCTAAAAGGATGAAATAACAAATCAACAATGCAATTTATGGTTTAATTATGATTATTAAGTCAACAATATGCATGAATATCAAAACATCCTACTCTATTATGGCTTAAAATGAATATGTTGTTGTTATGAAACTCTAATTTAACTCTAAAACAAATAAAAGTAGTTGAAATTTAGAATTTTGTGATTGACTATTGGGAGAATGACTAGTGCATGCTATATTTGTGTCTATATGGGGTCAATTAAGGACTCCTTTGAATAAATTTAAGTGAATCTAGGGTGATATCTAGGGTTGTTCACTACTAACCCTAGAAGATTTCCCTGGTATATTACTAGGTCTTCAAAGATAATTCACGGGAAGGTTATTCACTAGTAACCTTCCAAGAGTTTTAAAATGAAGAGTTTGTTCAAGAAATATCCAAGAGAATGGACAACCATCACTACAAAAGAAACATTACACTTACATTCATTCATAAACAAAACCACAAAATAATAAGGGACCACTTATTCAAGAAATATTTCACCTATCAAAACCCTAGCAATGAACATCCATGAAGTAGCAAAAGCATCCACAATACATCTTCTCCAAAAAGTCGCTCTATCTAGCCATCCATAGTGATTTGTATAAGAGAGAAAGTAGTAGTGATAAATATCCACAAGTAGAAATTATTTATAAGTGACAAGTGTCTCTATATTTATATGAGAGATCTAGCACCCTGCTCATTACAATAATAATATTATCCTAGCTTTTAGCCTAAAAGAATATAAAACACCACTATCCCTTTACAAACCCTATAGATATGGTAAAAAATACATAAACTATGAGGTGGTTATGCCACCTATAAAATAATATGCATGATACAAAAGTGAATCAGTCAAAAGACCCCAAAAATGCTCCCCAACTTAAGTAAACTCTCGTCAAGTGCCAAGTCATCCTCCTTACATGTGGAATGACATCCTAAAAGGTGTAATGACCACCTCAAAAGTGATCCAGATTATTTTGAGAACAAAATGAAGGCAAAGATATAACAATGAAATATACAGAGATATTGCAATAAACACAGAGATACAGTAATGCACATTTTTTTTATTAATGAGATAAATGTACATAAACTATAAAATTACAAAGTGAATGACTCGCTTGAATGGTGGCAGCTTATCTTTGAGAAGATATGTGATGGCTACACTCATTCGCAAGAATATTATGATGTTTTCAATGAGGCTCTAGATGCCTTTTTAACATAAATAAAATCCAAAACCCTAACCCCAGAAGATGAAACGCCAAAAGGTTTGTCAGCCCCAATGGGGGTAGTTGATACGTCAACTTCCCAAGGGCGTAAATTTTTCATACGATCTATGTTTGGGGTGCATCATAGCTCGTTAGAAATTTATATCCAAGGAATAGGCATTTTATCATCACACTCTTGCTAAATCCTATAGTTTGACTGTGGCAGGCCCAAAAAAACGTTGTTTAGGGCCTCAAAACGGCCCTGGAAGTTTAGGACCCAAAAAGATGTAGAAAAATTGTCAAGGTGGAAACCCTTGTTTTGAGCCAACGGAATAGGTGGGTGGCCATTGAATTCATCTTAGATCATTCTTCCCCCCTTAGGAAGCAATGGTCTCCATTGTGTCAAGTCCTCGTGGAAGATTTTGTTGAAACTGAACCTTGGTGAGTTGCTTGCCTTGCTGAAGAAGTTGTCCTGCTTAGCTTGTTGAAGGTCATTATGAACCTGTTGTTGGAGGGGTTGGATCTATTTAACCAATATAGCTGCATGATATGCCTAAGTGTGGGAGGAATCTGTCAGTGAATATGTGACATGAAGAACATGAAGGGATTTATTATAACTTGGTTTGACTGGGCAGTGTGGAGGCACCCCCATAGGTGTAGTAGGAATATCCTGGTGCTCTTCTACAATCTTGTTGATCTGATTCTACTGGATAGAAGGGTATTGGGCTGAGGCTGCAGTGGTTGCAGTTTCCTTCTCTTCTAACCATATTGTGAAGAGGATAAACTTTGTGATATGAGAGATTACTTTGCAGCACTGTTTTTTTCGGGACAGTAGTCGAAACTACCTCTGGTATCATGTAGATTTGACCCACCAGAGTAACAATGACACTACAGGGTTGAGACTCATAAGCAGCATGATGCTTCCACATATATGGTTTGCCTAAAATAACATCGCAGACTTCCAGTGGGGAAACATCACACAACACATCATCCTTGAAGATATTGATGTTGTATGGCAGGCAGCACTGTTGGCTAACATAGAGATCTCATCCCTAGTGAAGCCATTTGATGTTGTATGGTTGTGGGTGTGGTGTTTTCGGAAAATCCAACTGCTTGATGACCTCTGTTGAGATGAGGTTATTATGTCTTCCGTTATCAACCATAAAATATATAGGGTTCCCCTTCACCCACATCTGTGGATGGAAAAGGAGCTCTCCCTCCTTAGGATCCTCTGGTTCTTCTGGTTGGATTGTTGTTGTCGCAATAGTAGCAATGGGTTCTGCATCAATTATTTGTATCCTTTTATTATTGTCTGAATCAGAGCCTCATTGAAAACATCATCATCTTCTTGTGAATGAGCATATCCATCACATCTATTATTATTGTATTCTCTTCCAGTAGTTATTTGGTTTCAACCGTTTTATTTTACTTAATAAATATTTACGGGAAATGAAGGAGAAAGTAGAATCAATGAAATTTTAATTAGTAAAGTAACTATGGGATTATATTTACGATTTTATGTACGATAAGAAGGGGTCCAACTTGAATCATAAATGAGATAAAACTTATGTCTCGCATCATGTGTGTGTGTGTGTGTGTGTGTGTGTGTGTGTGTGTGTGTGTGTGTGTGTGTGTGTGTGTGTGTGTGTGTAACTCCATGCATTATTGTAAGACAACATGCATAAAATAATATGCACACCTTGACAATAACATCTATGAATGACCATCAATATATATCAGCATCATAACCTTGTCCCTCCATATATCAAAACAAGCTTAAGATATAACATTTGATTTTCAAAAATATCATAGGCATCATATATGAATACAGCCTGAGTGGGCCTAGTGGTTAAGAACATGCGTTCCCTCTTAAGAGGTCACAAGTTCAAATCCAAAGGGGGGTAGGGTATGTATACCTTTGTAGACTTTACCAGTCAAATCGTTGGGCGGAGGGAGGTCCCTTGTCCCACAAACAAGGGGGTCTTATACACCAATTTGGTGTGTTGGCTTGGTCGTGACCTTAGAAATAGATTATTATTATTATTATTATTATTATTTTAGTCAAAAAAAATTAATGTCTAATCTAATCAAAACCAAGTGCATGCCATCAATATGATCATAATAAAAATAAAAACATCAATACTGAGACAATCCTTGGTGCATGTCCAAATGTGAAATCTTCCTCATGTTGCCTCCTTTTGTCTTCTTAGTGTTTGATTTTGAGTGAGTGGAGAAAGACTAGGATGAATCAGTGCTATCGGATTTGACCAGAGGTTGTTTTCCCTTTTCATAATTTTTAATATTTAGTGAGGAATACTTGATCTCAATGGGTTGTTGGTATTGATAAAATGAATTTGCAGAGGTAGCAATAAGAGTAGTCAATGGCACAGGTGGTTTCTTATGACTGCTTGGCCAATTGGAAATCCCAGAAGTATGTTTGTTTGGTTTTTCTCCCCACCCATCATTCAAAAGGTCTAGTTGAGCCTAAGTGATGTCTATTATGATAGGGTAACTCTACAAGGTGGCATTAGTAGGTATAAAAGGTTGAGGTAAATCTTTCCCACCTACAAAAAGATGCTTTGTTTGTGCTAGTTGATTGAATTCATCGGAATTTGCATCAAAATGTAAAGAAAACTTTATCCTCTTGTTCATCCCTTATTTCCAAGTGAAAATAGGTCTCCTGCAATGTCCTCTTCGGGATCCACAAGAACCTATGCTATCAACTAGCACAAACTTTTAACATACTATCAACTACATGCAAATATAAATAGAAAGTACTTCTTTAATTGTTCTTTTATATAGTTAAATGATGTCTAGCGTTAGGAAATATGAGGCTTGAGAGGATGGAGTAATGATGAATCACATGCATAATTTACAAAGTATGGGCTTAGTTTACTCCAGGAAATTCTTTTCTTTTTGTCAAAGTCACTTTATTATTTGATAGAGTTTGAATAACATGCTTTGTTTCTTCATTGTTTGTACAAAAGAAATTTTCTTGCATACAAGCGGTAGTGAAAGGAATGGTTACAGATGCAGGGAAGAAAACAATGGGTTTAATAGTACACCCAAGTACTAATTTTAGCTAGATATTTTTCTTTGAAACAGAGCTATAAGGGATTAAAATATGTGTCCTTGAAACCTAATCAATTTTCCATATTCTTGATAAAATGTTGCCTTGCATGCTTGTTTCTCATTAAATATAGTGTTTAGTATGAGTAACGAAGGCAAGTTATGTACAGGAACAACAAATTTATTGATGAGAAAACACATTGAAACACATTTAATCTCATAACAACACTTGGGTATGGAGGAAACAAAGAACATTATAGGTAGATAATGTAATGAATAGGGAAATACCTAGTTTATTTTATTTTTAATTTTCCTTTAGTGACAGAGTATAACTATATGCAACTCAAAGAAAACTTTTAAAACCCACTAGACATCACCATTGTGAATGCTTGAAAAATGTGATAGGGAAGTGTAGTATATAGGGAATTCAAAGGTCAAGAATGGGGGGAAATTGTTTGAGAAATTTATATTTTTGGCACACTAGTTCAGTGGGAGTTAACTGACTAGTTCTATTTTAGACTTTCTAATTTTAGACCATCGCTATTATGCATGCATTACCAAGAAAATGTCACTGCAACTCACTGCTTCTTCGCTTTTCTTAATTATAGGATGGCATTTTCTATATGAGTGAATATCACTCACTCATTGAACAGATAATAATATACATTGATTCTCATTCTCCATATTGTATCTCTCTTCCTTTTCTTGATAAGCTTTGTCTGTGTATGCTTTAGCTAGGTCTCTTGTGTAGGTTTCCATGAAACACTGACATGGTATCAGAGTCGAGTTGCTTGGAGAAACCCAGACAAGCTAGAGAAGAGAGAAAGAGGATTCAATTATTGAGTAAACCTAGTTTCTTCCATCGTCGCAGCCTATCCCTATCGAATGATGCGACAATTGGAATCGATGCAGTCTATCCATTTCTAGGGTGCAACGGTCACACTCAAACTTAAGAAAAAATATTTTTTCAAAATCGTCGTAGCTTATACACAGCCAAGGTGTGACATCGTCGCATTGTATTATTCACCAAGGTGCGACGTTTAGTTTTCCACAATCGAAGCACCCTATCCATTTCTAGGGTGTGACATAGTCCCATTGTATCCTTCTCTAGGCTTCGATGATTTAGTATGCCCTCTAGAAAATTGGTTTTCTGCAATAAAACACCAGAGACGTATGGCATAGGGATTATCATGCTCACCAAAAATATCCAAAACCCACATCGTATTTTAGGAGATATAGTTGTTTTATCATATCTATAGTTGTCATAAAACCATCAATCATATCTAGGAATCCACGATTTGGGTTTTTAGGATCTTTTCAGAATCAATAACAGGGATGGAGACAATGCAACTTCTTCAATCAAGTCTGGTGATAATACTCACACCATACAACTATTTTTAATAGAATCTGAAAGCCGCATTCCAACTCAAAAGAAAAGGACGTTATAATTTGAAGATGGTGACATAAACAGAACCTACATCAGCGCTTGAGAAGACTAGATGGGTGAACCATAAGGATGAGGCCACAAGACTACTTCTTGAGTTAATCCCCATTGGTTTATGGTTTCATGTTGCTGCATGAAATACCCCAAACGAGCTCTGTACCACCTTGGAAGGACTCTTTGGAAAGCATGATTAGATGCGAGGTCATATGCTTGAGGTAGAGTTGAATACCTTAGACCCTAAAAGTTTTGATAATATACAAGATTTATTTACTAAATTTAAATCTTTGCTATTGATCTTGGGTGAATGTGGTATTGACAAGTCTACACAAGAGAAACAACTTATTCTAACAATATTGTCCAAGCTAGGACCAAAATATGATGTATATGTCTCCAATTTCCATTCTAGCAGATGTCTTTTGGGAGAAAATTGGAAAATGCCTACGATGTCTCAGTTCATTGAGTCTCTCACACAAGAGCAGAAAAAACTCATACAGATGGGCCTCATGAAAGATCCCAAAGCACATGCACTCACCATGCATGATGGAAAAGGGTCATCCAATCAGAAATCGAAGCAGAAATGAAAGGATCTATTACATCTAGAGTCAAAGAAGGAGGGATATTCCAAACCCTTCAAGGATTCTTCAGGTTCCAAAGATTCTTCAAATTCAAAAGGGAAGAAGAAGAAGGGAAAGAAATGCACATATTGCAATAAAACAAATCATGAAGAATCCACATGCATGAAGAAGCAAATCGATCTTATGACACAGGTACTTCAGAAGAATAAACTTGGAGACTTCATTCCTGAAGGAGCCAAGAAGAAGAAGGAAGAAGACCATGAGCCTAAGAAAGGTAATCATCATGCTCTGGTTGAAATTAATTCCTCATTTGATTCATGGATTATAGATTATGGTGCATCACATCATATGGTAGCTAAAGAGGAAGTTTTTACTTCTTTGAGTTCATGCTCTGGACCTCCTATTCTCATGGAGGATGATACTCCAATAGAAGTTGCAGGAGAGGGAAGAGTGGAACTCCCTAATGGAATTTTTGAGAATCTTTTACATGTTCCAAATATTTCTATAAATATTCTCTCAGTTTATCAGATCACTTAAACATGTAAAAGGGTTGAATTTACATCAGATTCAGTTATTGTACTTGACATGCGTGACAGTTCCATTATTGCAGTTGGTGAGGTAGATCACAAATAACGGTTGTATAATTTCACTAAGTTTAATGATTATGAATCCTCTTTGCTACTTATAAATGCTAATGATAGTAGTAGAGTATGGCATGAGAGATTTGGTCATTTAAACTTTAGGTACATGCAGTGACTTTCCAAGCAAGGAATGGTCAAAGGCTTGCCATACATTCACTTTTCTGAAGGGGTTTATGAAGGATTCATTCTTGGAAAGCATCTTGAAGAGAAATTTGAAAAGGGGAAGGAAAGTAGAGCCTCCTTGACGCAGACCCCCTAACCCTGCAGCCGAGATCCGCACAGGATCATTCTAAATTCTCCTCGAGTCGAAGAATCTCCCTCGAATCCCTATTGGAACCTCACTAATCCGATCCATAGGTCCTTCATGAAAACCTGCCCTGCGTAACTTAACACCAGGCACGAGCCTCACATCTCCATGTGACCACAAGCAGACTTAGCGCAAGTGCCTCTCGCAACTCGCGAGTTTGTGAGTCGACGACCTCAACTTCTCTTTCTCCAACCTCCGATACCCAATATGTGATACGGGTATGGATCCTCCCTCGCTATCGCCTATTATATATAACCATAGGCTAGGCTAAACACTAGCATTACTCGTAACTCGCGACTTCGTGATTTGGAGTATTGAGCCCTCGTGCTCCTCCTTTGCCAATCCCCGAGACGTGATAAGTCAACAATGGGTTGACTCCTTCCTAGGTGACATGTGTCCTCCACATGTCACTCACTTCCACTTTTCTCTGGGTGCTTGTTGTTACGCCACCTATCAACCACACAGTCCCCACCTAACGGATGTGACCCGTGTTCGCACGAGCCCTCAGAACTCGGCACTTCGCAACTTCTGTAGTCGAAAATAAATTATTTCAACCCCAAACCCCCGATACGCGATACCACAGAGAGTTTTTGATCCAACGGTTCCCCCGTGGATTGGATCCAATGGTCTGGATCTCCTTCCCTACTCCTCACAANCACAGTCCCCACCTAACGGATGTGACCCGTGTTCGCACGAGCCCTCAGAACTCGGCACTTCGCAACTTCTGTAGTCGAAAATAAATTATTTCAACCCCAAACCCCCGATACGCGATACCACGGAGAGTTTTTGATCCAACGGTTCCCCCGTGGATTGGATCCAATGGTCTGGATCTCCTTCCCTACTCCTCACAACTCAGAACTTCGCGAAACCAAGAATTTGGTCTACCCTTCACGAACCTCGAATTCGCAAAATGCTCCAACAATGTGGGTTGAAACAAGATCAATGACTCATATTTACCCTCGAATCCTGGGTAATGGGTTTCACCGGCCTCTAACCACCTTTCAACTCTACAAGATCCAATGACTCTTGCAACTTCGCTTCCTTCACGAAGGCCTCTCACCGTCCGTTCACTCTTCTCAAGGATCTCGGGCCAAAATGACTTGGCATCCTTCCACCTGAACTTGACTTCTACGAGATGATTTCGACCTTCGTCTCCCTTTGAACACTTCAAATATGTTATTCCTCCTGAGATTTCACTTGCAAACGCAAGCCTCCAAAAGAGCCCTGCTCGCACTCCTTGCGGTAACTTTCAAATAACTTCTCATTATTTGAGTCTTCGACCCCGTTCACTCTTTGCAACAGTGGTCCTTCAACCTTCACCTTAGTTGATAAGTTCTAAGGCTTCAACTATCCTACACACACCTTGCACGGCTCTGTGCTTCACCTGCACTTCTACTGGTATGAGAACAATGATATCTCTCCTAATCTTTCTGAGATAAAACTCAGACTCTCGTCAACACACACCTTGCGGACATTCACTACACTCCTTGCAAGAATTCTCAGGAAGAGAAACAATTGAAACTCATTCTTCTTCTCTCTCAGACTTCATACACTCAACATGAAATCATACACACAACACAGCATTGAAACAAATGCGTAACATAGAAACAAATCACTGTAAGCATACCATTCAACTAATGTAAACAGTAAGCATCATACCACCATGAAAATTGAGTCAAAGCTTAATATATTAACTCAAGTGTTCCTAGACATGGGTTATTCTCTATAGCTCTCTGTTATAGCTCTACAGCTTATGAATTCTGAATAATCATATTGTTACAATGATACAAGGGTGAGGGTGTCTATATCCGTTTTCCCTCCTACGCTTCTAAACTGTCTAATCTATTAAATTTAAATCTACCTACTTGCATTCATTATGCATAAATGCCTCTACATTTGACAGATGAGAGCAACGCTCAAAATATGTTTACAATATCTAGGTATAAATGTAAGTACGCTTCTCCTAGATATTACATTAATGCTTTAGATTTCAAAATTCAAAACGTTTTCCTAAATAAAAAATGTGTCCTTTTTGCATCTGTGCGTCTAGATGTTCCTTTGACTAGGTGTGTGCTTCGGCTTTGTACGATGCTCCTGCGTCATACTCCCTATTGCGCCTCTTTCATCACCTTGGTGAGAAAATAAGAGGTGCTTGCAAGCTCAGTTGGGTCTGCTGAGCAGGACAGCTGTAGAGAAAAGAGTTAGAGAAAGAAAAACAAAACTAAGATTGAGAATTAAACTAATAGATGCAATAAAAATTAAAATCATAAGCATAGGGACATAGAGATAACAAGA
>SNQJ01S0104079.1:0-19348 GCA_010110895.2 Picea sitchensis | reverse complement strand
GAAGGCGTAGTGATTTCACTAGTACTATAAGTTGATGTTGAGGGAGTACCATTATTTGTGGGAATAGGTGGATGTATGGGAGGTGTCGGTGGTGGTCCACTGATGGGTGGAGGTATATCAACAGGGTATGGTTGTTGATAAGGGGGTGGGGGGTAATAAGAAGTGCCCCCGTATGCCGGTGGGTATTGAGGTGTTCCATACATTGGTGGTGGTTGGGGTTGTGGACCAAGGTGTGTGGTGGCACCGATTAGTCTGTCTGCTGAATGAGACATCCCAGGTTTGTCTTGGCCAAATGGCACAGGTTTTGGAAGATCAGGAAGTACCATGTATAAGTACCATGACTGTGCATAGATGAGTTCATATTGTTGGGCCTTACTGATGGCTTCCTCTTTGGATTGAGGGAAGGTGGAAGCTACATCCTTTCTAAGGAGAGAGACAAGTGATCTAAGAAACCAGTCGAGACATTGTTGCTTGGTGGTTTCTACTTTGCACAAACTACGTCGCCTACACCACTCGTGAATGTGGTCAGTGATGTGTGTGGTTGAGGTTTATTTGAAGTTAGATAGTAGTTCAAGACCATTGTCGTGGCGGATGGGTAATTGGAAAAAGGTCAATAATTCTTTGGCTAATGACTCAAAGGTTGCGTGAGACCCCGATTTATCTTCGACATACCATTTAGCCAATGGGCTAGTGAGTGTGCATTAAAATAATCGCAGTTTGATAGAATCATCCATAATGTTGTTGGAGGAGCACCATAGGTGAAAGGTCATGACATGGTTGGCAGGGTCATCCCCTACCTTTCCTTCAAACTTTGGTATGTCTGAAGGTAGTTTAGTTGGCATTACAGGCCATGTGGGATCATGCAATATGGGATCATTGGTGATTTTAGTGAGATCCGGTATGTTGAGAGGGGCCAAATATGGCATCTGCAGTGGGGGGGGAGGGTTAGCTCCAGCCATAGTGTGTTGTGAACCTGACCCTTGAGGGGGGCTAGGTGGGTTCGTGCTCCCTCCTTGAGAGGAAGTGGGTCCTCCGCTTCCGTGTAAAGGAGAGCAAGTGAACGGATGACCTTGGGAAGTTGATCCAAGTAATGTAGAACCAAGCAAAGTTGATCCTAAGATAGTAGCACTCACAGGAGTGTGTGAAGGAGGTGCCAATGAGTGGGCATGACTAGATACTCCCCCTAAGATAGGAGGGAGGTTGAGAAAGCATCGTGAATGACGGGGGTTTTGTGGTTCCCCTATGATGTCAGACTAGCTGTGTGTATGTGTGCAAAAAGTGGTGAGAGTAATATAGAAACAAGAGCCTTTGTGTTGAATTTTTACACAATATATATATTCAAATCAAACTGTAATCAGATGTGCATCATACATAAAATGAGAAAGAAGCATATATGTGGGTAAGTGGGTTTTGTCCACGTGGGGGAATCAAAAGAAATCAAATGCTCGTGTCCTAGAAGACGTAACGTCCTTCCTCTCAAATAGCACTGGACCTTCCAATAGTACTCAATAGTGGGGTCTGAAGTCACCGGAAGAGAAACTAGTGAAGGATGAAATAATTGATTATAATGAGGGGTAAAGCGGGTATATCCCGAAAGAGCTGGGGATATTTCCCAATAGCCACACAAAATCCAATCAAGGTGCAATTGCAGCCCACAATTGTCACCTGGGTAGATGTCCTAAATTTGGTCACTAGGTACCTCGGTCAAAGTGCGGCATTTAGATTTTAAGTGAATCATTGTAAGTGAATTCCACCTGTGGTAGAATGTGATCCCACTGACTATGGTGTTCAGTCACTAAGCTCCTTAGCAAATCTCCCAAGCTCCTATTCACGACCTTTATCTGTCCATCCATCTGTAGATGATACGCTGAGCTAAAAGACAAGTTTGCCCTGGCTAATTCCATAAGTTGCTCCAGAAACGTCCTATGAACTTGGTATCTCGATCAGAAACGATACTCCTTGGCAAGCTGTGAAGTCTGACGACTTCTTTGAAAAACAGGTTCACAATATGAGTTGCGTCGCTGATTTTCTGGCATGGTATGAAATTTGCCATCTTTGAAAATCTGTCAACTACCACAAATATTGAATCACATCCTCTTTGTGTCCTTGGTAGTCCCAATATGAAATCCATGCTCACTGCGTCCCACGGCCTTTCAGGTATGGGTAATCGCTGGTATAACCCTGCATTCTGCCTTTTCCCTTTCGTGTGCTGACAAATTATGCACCTATCCATGAATTTCTTAACATGTGTTCTCATCCCTGGCCAATAATATGATTCATTCAACTTTGACAACGTCTTATCATGATCAAAATGTCCAGCCAATCCTCCACTGTGTTTTTCCCTAAGCAAATTCTCCCTCATGGAGCATTTCGGAATACACAGTTGATTTCCCCTTAACAATAATCCATCTTGGATCATCTATTCAGTCCATTGGCTTCTGTCTCTGAGAATTGGATTCTCAGATGCCTCATATACCTCCTTGAAGTCTGGATCATCCCTATACATTTCTTTAAGGTTATCAAAACCCAAAGTCTTGACTCTGAATTCCTGCATAAGCAAACATTTCCTGCTCAAAACATCAGCAACCTTGTTAGCAATTCCAGAAATATGCTTAATCGAAAAAGTAAAATTCTGCATGAATTCAACCCATTTAGCATGCTTTTGGTTCAACTTTTCCTTCCGAGTCATGAATTGTAAAGCGTGATTATCGTTGTACAAAACAAACTCTTTGGGAACCAAATAGTGTCTCCATTTCTTCAGTGCTTGTATGACTACATAGAATTCCTTGTCATATGTGGAGTACTTAATCTTTGCTTCATTCAGTTTTTCACTGAAATATGCGACCGGCCTGTCATCTTGGCTCAAAACTGATCCAATTACAATTCCACTCGTGTCACACCTTACCTGGAATGTCTTGTTAAAATCTGGCAAAACCATAATTGGTTGCTCAGTGATCTTCTTCTTCAGCAGATTGAAGCTCTTCTCTGCTTCTTTTGTCCAGTGAAAATATTTATGTCTTGTTATCGCACAGTTTGTAGTTTAGGTCAAAGGCTAAAGGATAGAGACCAAACTAGCGTAAAAGGAACCTTCCCCACCCAATGTCACCTCAATAGGGAGGTTCTTTCTGTTTAGGGAGGTTATCCCAGAGGAGACGTCCCCGGCAACCTGAGGTTTTGAAGAGGTGAAGGAATAACGCTTAAAGTAGAAGTTCCTCCTCACAAGTTACCACCTAGGTCATATAGTCCGGCTAAACAGCCAAATATGAAGTGTAGCCCCAAATGAAAACACCTTCCTGGAACAAAACAACAATAATATAGTATATATGCAGTCTGTAACTCAATGGGTTAGTACTTCAATGACTATCTGCTATTAATTAATAGGCAATGTAAAACAATAGATACCAATGAAGTCAATGTTTCATCAATTATCTATGGAAAAAGCATCAAATCATTAATGACTATCAAGATGATCAATCCAACAATGTATCCAATCAATACTTTACTCAATAAATGCTTTAAATCATCATTTAATTGCCTATATTCAACATTTGTTGCGTCAAGATGAGATAACCAACTATGACGTCAGCCTTAATTAGGTTAGTTTGTTAGTTAGGGTTTCAAAATTTAAAGTTTTGAGAGTTGTTTTGGACACTAGGACTTCAACGTTGGAGGCTAGAGATTAGTTCCTTAGGGTATATGGAGTCAAACAAGATAAGGGCACAAGGTTTTGAAAGGATGAAGACTTAAAGACAAAAGGGAAGTGTTCTAAAGTGTTGCAAAGGCAGGGCCCTAGAATAAAAACCCTAGGGGAAAGAGGCTTACTCCGGTGTTGCTTAAGCAAGGCCTCATGCTCTTTCCTCCTTCCTTAGGTCAACTTGGCAAAACGGCTAGCATATATGATAAATTTAACTAAAGGATGAGGTGAGAGAAATTGTTGTAAAGACAAGGCTTTCAAACCCTAGAAGATGATGGCCCTAGGTGTAGATAACCTAGGCCTAGGATGTAACCCCCTTTTCAACCTATAAAATTCAATGCTAGCTAAAGGGAATAAGCAAGATGAGTGTAGCAAAGGCTAGGCTCAATCCTTCCTCTTCAATGGCTGAAATATTTCTCTCTAAGGGGACATGAAACAAGGACCTACTTGTGTGCTTGTTACCTATGGTTTCAAATCAACAATTTAATAAGAAAATGCAATAAATTAAACCTACAACCATTCAATCAAGAAGTTTTGCAAGAAAATCACTTACATATCATGAAGAAAGCATGTGCAAACCCTAGTTGTAAACCTTCCTTGGAGAGAAATGCCAAAAGATGCCAAAAAATCCTTCCAATAACAAGTGCCAAAAATCCTTCCAATAACAAGTGCACCTCACTTAGAAAGACAAAATACCCTAGGAGGGTGTTAAAATCAGACCTCACAAGTGTGAGTGAGTTGTGTTATGTTTCAAATGAGGGGAAAACATCCTTAATATATAGTGTATTATGACCTTTTAATTAATTTTAGGTCATTAAAAAAAAAAAAAAAAAAAAAAAAAAAAAAAATCTACATTAAATTGTTAAATGAAACCCTAAATGAGAAATAAACAGATGTCAAGCCCCTTTGAGGGAGACGCTATTCCTTTTAGGGAAAATGCAACATAAAATGACAAACGTTGGCCCTCTCTTGGCCTCCAAACTCTTCCACACGTGCCAAATTGCTTTGTCAAGATGCCATACACTAGAGGTGATGTCATAGCTACTAGATGACATATTGCGACATCAAAAGGGGCATGTTCCACCTCCAGTGGGTCAACCCCCCTAGGATGGTTCAGCCAAGGTGTCCTGGATGAAAACGCCCTCCTTCTCTTGTGCAAAGGCTTGACCAATAATTGTCTTGTCTCTACCCCGGAGCAACCCCACCAACTATCCGATGGCTCTCCACCTGGCTGGAGGTCCTAATCCAATCATCTCCCCATGTACCGGGTCCAACTGTACCGTCACCAAAGCATGATCCCCGCATTATCAAAAATTCGCCCTCCATGGGCTCATAGTCATAGGGATCATAGCAATGTCAATCATATTTCATCATTAATTTTATCAAATGCATGCATAAAACCCCTAGCATATCATCCAATAGCTCAAAGACATTACAATGACCTACTATACAAAGCCGAAGAAAAAGACAAAATGCTATATTGGGCCAGCATCCATAAGAAAAGGAAAGTTTCTGAAGGATATCATCCAAGCCATGTAACACGAGGTCGTGTGATCAAAGGATGTCCAGACATACAGGTAGAGTGAAATACAGGGGTGATATTATCCATGGGTGCCTTTGTAGAAGGCGAGTTGTACCTGTCATGGATGAAATTCTTTCCAAGCCCTTTATTGCCTTTATTCTTTCTTTTCTTTATTAATTTTTCTTTCTTTTTATTTCAAGGTATAACTAGAGGACACTTCCCTAGCATGGTGACCAGAGTTGACAGTGTTACCCACAAGTACTTTCAGAGAGATGATAAGGTTGGCTTGTGATGAGACCCCCTTTCCCTTGGCCATGCAACCAAAGGTCACTACCCTGGTGTGGTAACCAGATAATGGAAATGTCATACTTCTAGTTACCCATGAACATAATGGGTTAGCTCATGATGAGACCCCCCATCCTCTTGGTTAGGTCTTGTTTTGTCATTTTTCTTCGGGTCCCTCTTGTTTCTTTTTGAGAGGCTTTTTATTGTCTTCTCAGGGATCCCTGGGCGAGGCATCTCTAGGTTTTATTTTTTATGGATTTTATCTCTTACCAGCTGCTTTTACCTTCTAGGCCTTTATCCCCTTCTTCCCACGAGATAAGGTACAACCCCACAAACAGATCATCCTAATGTCCGGACTAAGGGAATGGGGCAAATGAGTGGGAGATAAGATGTAAGAGTGATGATATGATGGGAGCGGACGATGGCCCTTCAAAATCCCCCCTGGTGGTAAACCAAAACCTATGGGTACAAGCTTGCTAGGGTACCCTGTCAATCCCCCCAACCATGGTCAAGTGGGTTAGTTTAAGATCCAAGCAGTCGTCAAAAATAAAATGAATTTGATGCATATATCTGAAGGTTATAATGATCAAACATGACACATACCATGATACCTGGACCAACTACCTCATGGAGCAAGAGTCTTCTCCGATACAAGTCCAAGCCAAAGGTGATGGATGTTGCTACTGACAGGACAAGTCTGGTGAAGAAGAAGAAATATGGGCCCTCCAGGGCCATGCTCAGGTCAATCCTTCTCTCGGTACTCCATGTCTAGGACCTATGGGCCTCGAGACATGATATCCTAGTTATCCCTAGAAAACGGGGATAACATCTGCCTCCAACTTGGGGACATGTGCTCACCATAGAGCACATGAGAACCTCAGCATCTCTGGCATAACCTACATACCTTCTCATACTTGAAAATGACATCAGTAATAAAGGTGGGGCAGTATTTCCACCCCGCAAAATATATATATGTGTAAATATAAAGTGAAATACGTACTTGTACTTACCTGTTGGCTAGTTGTTGGTGTAGTCAAACAACCAATGGAGCCAATCCAACAACGTTCCTCAATACCTGCCTTTGTGCTTTATCACAAACCAAAACAGTGATAAATCAAGCACAAAAATTTCATGGGTTAGAATATATATCATATCAACAGAAATCTCACAATCTAACTCATGGAGGCGGGTGGGAGGGATAAAATCCTGCCAAGTCCATCTCTGAAGAAAGTACCCAATCCACTTTAAGAAAGGTTCATGAAAGATTCAAGGTTCATAAAACTGACTCAAAGGGCCTGCAAACTGGTTACCTAGGACATCCTTACTCTCTGAAGTCAAGGAATGGATCGACAAAGGTCTAGCAGACGACTGGCAAGTTATCAAGGGAAAGTGGAAAAACTGGGATAACTGACTCAAACTTGCAATACCCAACCACCCCTTGGATTCTAGGGTTTTCCTAAGAGAAAACTTGATGTTAAAAACATACTTCCCAACTACAACTTTAATGGAAAAACATGATAAAGCAATAACAGGTAGCTGGAAGGAAAGGTCATGAGGATCCTTCTTCAGGCAAGAAATGTTTTTACTCCTATCAAAATCCGAGCATAGTGACGGTTGACAGTCATCTTCATAGGGTAAATCTAAGTGCTCAAAGGAGTACTCATCAAAGTCCTCAAGGTAAGACCGAAAATCATCAGGCAAATATTGTACTTGGTCAACCTTGGGTGTTTGTGGAGAGCCAGCAAAAATCTCATCTCCCTGTTGCCACTAGTCCAGAACTTGTTGTGAAAATTGCAAAGGAAACACTCAGAGATGACTCTTTATATCATAGATGGGATCCACATCATAACTAACCACATCCCACCTATGTCTCCCAACATGTATGAACTCGTCAAAATCAACTATGTCAGTATCAGTATCATAACATGGAGGAGTCAAAACATCCAATACTTTTGTACTCTCTGTGTCATAAGGTAAAGAACCACTAAAAACTTGGAAGGGGAAATAATTTACCTCACTTAATCCTTCCTATGCAGGAGTTTCAAGTATTTGGATAGCTTCATCTAGTGGAAGATCTACCTCTACATCTTCAGTCTTGAGACATAGAGGATCTGGTTTATCCAAGGGTTCCATTTCTTCTTCACTCCCTGAGTCATAGAAAAGGGTATCATCAAAATACTGGGAAGGAAAATGACTTACCTCATTCTCATCATCTTGTGTAGGAGGGACATGATCTTGGAAAGCTTCATCAGATTGAGGAGCGGTTACTGGTGCTTCATCCTCATAATTCACATATGTAGTTATATCTTTGCTACATTCTATTGGATTATGGGAGAGGTCTTGCTCCTCTTCAAGGGGTTGACAATGGTCTTCATAAACCTCATCTCTTATATCATAGGATTCTTGGTTTCGATCATGATATGTTCTCCTGAGATCTTCTACAATCTCAGTGGTGAATCCTTTGTGGTCTAAGGTTACCATGAGGTTTTCAAGGAAATCTTCATACGTTTGGAAATCTAGCTTAGTGAGGTCTATAAACCTACTGATGAGTTGTATGAAAGATGATATACCCCTATCCTTGCAACAACTCTTAAAACGATTTTGTAAGTAGGATGGCAGGGTGAGCAAAAACAATT
The DNA here is from genome assembly GCA_010110895.2 of Picea sitchensis. NCBI lineage: Eukaryota > Viridiplantae > Streptophyta > Pinopsida > Pinales > Pinaceae > Picea > Picea sitchensis. The sequence goes on along the minus strand of SNQJ01S0104079.1, from coordinate 11,211 downwards.
TTATAACAGCATCCTCTCCTCCCAACTTCATCTCGCTCAAATACTCCAAAAACTTTACTATGTGAGGAGCTGGGAGGCCCAAAAACGTTGGAGAGTTGTTTATCCATTTTGTATCAAAGTAACTTGGGTATCCTTGAAAACTTCTGAAATCAATACTTGGATACATTTGTTCCCAGTGTGCCATGATCCCATAACTTGGAAATATCACAGAAAGTATGGTGGCACCTTGAGAAATATCAGTGGAGTCACCAGATAATTTTCTTGAAACTATCAAAGGATAAGGGAAAACACCCTAGTGGAGTCACCAGGTAAGCTTTGTAAGAAAATGTCTCTGAGGCAAGGCTTACCAAGAAGATTTGTCGTTTGAGGAATATTGACTCAGTGTTCCTCGGCAACGACGCCAAAATGTTATCGCATAGTTTGTAGTTTAGTTCAAAGGCTAAAGGATAGAGACCAAACTGGCGTAACAGGAACCTTCCCCACCCAATGTCACCTCAATGGGGAGGTTCTTTCTGTTTAGAGAGGTTATCCCAGGAGAAATGTCCCCAACAACCTGGGGTTTTGAAGAGGCAAAGGTATAAATCTTAAAGTAGAAATTCCTCCTCACAGGTTACCACCTAGGTCAGATAGTCCGGCTAAACAGCCAAATATGAAGTGTAGCCCCAAATGAAAACACCTTCCTGGAACAAAACAACAATAATACAGTATATATGCAGGATGTAACTCAATGGGTTAGTACTTCAATGACTATCTGTTATTAATTAATAGGCAATGTAAAATAATAGATACCAATGAAGTCAACGTTTCATCAATTAGCTATGGCAAAAGCATCAATTCATTAATGACTATCAAGATGATCAAGCCAAAAATGTATCCAATCAATACTTTACTCAATAAATGCTTTAAATCATCATTTAATTGCCTATATTCAACATTTGTTGCGTCAAGATGAGATAACCAACTGTGACGTCAACCTTAATTAGGTTAGTTTGTTAGTTAGGGTTTCAAAATTTAAAGTTTTGAGAGTTTTTTTGGACACTAGGACTTCAACGTTGGAGGCTAGAGATCAGTGCCTTAGGGTATATGGAGTCAAAAAAGATAAGGGCGCAAGGTTTTGAAAGGATGAAGACTTAAAGAGAAGAGGGAAGGGTTCTAAAGTGCTGCAAAGGCAGGGCCCTAGAATCAAAACCCTAGGGGAAAGAGGCTCACTCTGGTGTTTCTTAAGAAAGGCCTCGTGCTCTTTCCTCCTTCCTTAGGTCAACTTGGAAAAACGGCTAGCATATATGATAAATTTAACTAAAGTATGAGGTGAGAGAAAGTGTTGTAAAGACAAGGCTTTCAAACCCTAGAAGATGATGGCCCTAGGTGTAGATAACCTAGGCCTAGGACGTCACCCCCTTTTCAACCTATAAAATTCAATGCTAGATAAAGGGAAGAAGCAAGATGAGTGTAGAAAAGGCTAGGCTCAATCCTTCCTCTTCAATGGCTGAAATATTTCTCTCTAAGCGAACATGAAACAAGGACCTACTTGTGTGCTTGTTACCTAGGGTTTCAAATCAGAAATTTAATAAGCAAATGCAAGAAATTAAACCTACAACCATTCAATCAAGAAGTTTTGCAAGAAAATCACTTACATATCATGAAGAAAGCATGTGCAAACCCTAGTTGTAAACCTTCCTTGGAGAGAAATGCCAAAAGATGCCAAAAAATCCTTCCAATAACAAGTGCACCTCACTTAGAAAGACAAAATACCCTAGGAGGGCGCAAAAATTAGACCTCACAAGTGTGAGTGAGTTGTGTTATGTCCAAATGAGGGGAAACATCCTCAATATATAATGTATTATGACCTTTTAATTAATTTTAGGTCATTAAAAATAGCCGACAAGGCTACAAACCAAAAATCATATTGTTTTACATTAAATTGCTAAATGAAACCCTAAATGAGAAATAAACAGGACATCAAGCCCCTCTGAGGGAGACGTTGGCCCTTTTTAGGGCAAAATGCAACACAAGATGACAAACGTTGGCCCTCCTTGGGCCTCCAAAGTATGCCACACGTGCCAAACTTCTCTGTCAAGATGCCATACACTAGAGGTGATGTCATGGCTCCGAGATGACGTCCTGGGGAATCAAAAGGGGCATGTTCCACCTGTAGTGGGTCAACCCCCTTGGGTTGGGCTCACCCAAGGCATCCTGGATGAAAACGTCCTCCTTTTTCTCTTGTGCAAAGGCTCGACCAATCACTGTCATGTCTCTGCCCCTGATGGGGTCCCAGCAACCATCTGATGGGTTCTTCATCCCCATGGAGGTCCGAACTAATCATCTCCCCATGTGTACTGGTCCAACTGGTACCTGTCCATCGGGCATGATCCTGCACATCAAAAACTTCTCCCTCCATGGGCTCATTAGTCATAGGGATCATAGCAATGTCAATCATATTTCATCATTAATTTTATCAAATGCATGCATAAAACCCCTAGCATATCATCCAATGGCTCAAATACATTACAATGACATGTGATACAAAGCCGAAGAAAAAGACAAAATGCTATATTGCGCCAGCATCCATAATAAAAGGAAACTTTCCAAAGGATATTATCCAAGCCATGTAACACGAGGTGGCGTGGTCAAAGGATGTCCAGACATATAGGTAGAGTGAAAGATAGGGGTGATGTTATCTGTGGGTGCCTTTGTAGAAGGCAAGTTGTACCTGTCATGGATGTAATTCTTTCCAAGCCCTTTATTGCCTTTATTCTTTCTTTTCTTTATTACTTTTGTTGGATTACTGAGAGGGGGGGTGAATCAGTAATAACGTAATTATAATCCTTTTTCTTCAAATGTTATATCAATGTAGAATTATTATCCAATAATGAGCAGTAATAAATAAACAATCACACACATGCATAGTACACCAGTGAATTATTATCCAATAATGAGCACAAATAAACAATCAGCTAATACTACGTATAGTACTGTTGTTTTAATGGAAACCCATATCGAGAAAACCAATGGAATTTTTTCTTTATATGTCTTGAAGAATTACATTCATTGAAGCACCAACTTCCTTTGTTTTCCAAATGTAACTAGAAGGAGGCTCCAACTCCCCTAGTTTCAAGCTACAACCTGAGGGAAGCTTCAACTCCCCAATTTTCTGGATAAAACCAGAAGGAGGTTACAATCCACTATGTTCTCTGGCTACAAGAAGAAGGTGGCTATAACCATTTTTCCTTGCCCCGTCTTGCCACACTCAAGTAGAAGTAGAATGATGGAACCAATCAAGCTACACTATCACTGCGGAGATATACCGCTGTGTCCTACCAATAAACCAAATCCATGCATCAACCATGCATCAACCTCGTGAATCAACCTCGTATTCATAAACAAGTGCATCAAATCCATGCACCAACCTCGTAATCAACTCGTACTATAAATAAGTATCAACTATGCACCAACCAAGTATTCTCATAAACAAGTGCATCAACCATGCACCAAATTCCCCAACCAAAGCCCCCTCATCACTTATCATCAAAATCTGATTTGTAGCTCAGAATAGACCTTTGTGTATCTTGATCAGTATTCCCCAAACCTTCCTTAACTTTTGCATCAAATAAGAGACTAATATCATCAAACTTTTCTAGTCTCACATGCCTAGTTTTGATTAGTCAACAACCTAACTTGAAGTAATCATAACTTTGAACCCTGTAAGATCCTGAATGATACAAAAAAAATTCAATGTGTTTTATGCCATTCCTCAAGTGGTACTACTTGGAACCTCTCAAAAGGAGTTATAGCAAAATGGCATACCTTGTCGAATTCTCGGGCTTATTCTAGAGAGCTTACCTTGTAGAGCGTTCCCCACAAAGCATTTGATTAAATGATCCAAACTGCTACAAAGAATACTACGACTGCACTATAACCAAATACATTTTGTCTCAATCACCAGACCATATGAAGTTAGTTATGACAAGGTTTTACCTGAAACACTGATTTTGACTAGTTTTGTGGACTCCACAAACCCTATTTTCCATAGAGTGTAACTCCAAAAATACAACGACCCACAAGATGAATTTTGAAACAAAGATTTGAATATGTTTTCTCACTGAATAGAAATTCTCAGGATCTGAATCAATATAGAAAAAATTTATATCTAAAAATGGTGAGATGACCTGAAAATAACATACCTTAGAAAGAACCACATCAAAAGAATTTATCCTTCCTTGCATTTAGGCCTCTTCACTTTCCTTGTAATTTCGGCTTAGATATAATTCTGTAAACCTCGACACCTATATATATTCAATATTCTCAAGTGTGATTCAAATGAGAGAGCTCCTTGCCTCATTTATACCTCCAAGTAGCTTCCTTTAAAAACATACCCCAGTCACTTGGGTCCTAATTCTCTCCTTATTTTAGGGTTGGGTCCACTTAATTTATCCATTAAAAATTATTATTGAAATAATTTATTTTGTATTCACTTTGAATTATAATACACTCGCTAATTTCATTTTATTGTTTACCTTTTAAAAAACTTCTTAAACCACTTTGATTACTTTGACCTTTGGGGTTTCTAGATGACATATGAGGGTCCTCCAACTGTGAAGGCCATAACTCTCAAACCTGTGAGGGAGTTATGTATGGCACATTCTACATACCACCAGAATGGCATGACATGTGCACTATCCATATAGAATAGTATTATCTGAAAATATATCGTACTCATACCATTACCATCAAACAAACTTCTTGGGTCCATTACCCAAACCTCGGTCTCCAACTTCTCATGCCATAACTCTCTAACCATGAGGAATTATGTGTGATCGCCCACATACCACCTGAAATGACATGAAAAGAACTATCCATCTAGGATAGTTTCCCAACAATTTCCTCTCTCCTTCATCCTCCCATTATTATTCCACATAATTAAGATGGTTCTCTTTACCCACAAAGTATCTTCCGTGAGGGCTTTCTCAAATTCATAAGGGGACCACTTTGGAGTTCATCCATATATTTACTTTTTATCAACCATGACAAAACAATAATGAGTCATATTTACATCAAACACTATTGGGTCCATTACCCAAAACTTTCACGTAGTCTTTTCTTCAAGGGTTGACATCAATGACAACCAACCTTAATCAACAACTTTTTCTTTTCTTTTTATTTCATATCTATCCATAGGAGGACACCGCTCGACGCAGACCAGAGCTGACAATGTTACCCATGCACTCTCACAAAGATGATAAGGTTGGCTTGTGATGAGACCCCTTTCCTGGCCATGCAACCAAAGGTCACTGCCCTGGCATGGTAACCAGATAATGGCAATGTCATACTGCTAGGTACCCATGAACATAATGGGTTGGCTCGTGATGAGACCCCCCATCCTCTTGGCTAGGTCTTGTTTTGTCATTTTTCTTTGGGTCCCTCTTGTTTCTTGTTGAGAGGATTTTTATTGCCTTCTCAAAGATCCCTGGGTGAGGCATCTCTAAGTTTTATTTTTTATGGATTTTATCTCTTACCAGCTGCTTTTACCTTCTGGGCCTTTAGCCCCTTCTTCCCACGAGATAAGGTGAAACCCCACAAACAGATCATCCTAATGTTCGGACTAAGGGAATGGGGCAAAAGAGTGGGAGATAAGATGTAAGAGTGATGATATGATGGGAGCAGACGATGGCCCTTCAAAATCCCCCTTGGTGGCAAACCAAAACCTATGGGTACAAGCTTGCTAGGGTACCCTATCAATCCCCCCAACCATGGTCAAGTGGGTTAGTGTAAGATCCAAGCAGTCGTAAAAAATAAAAGGAATTTGATGCATATATCTGAAGGTTATAATGATCAAATATGACACATACCATGATACCTTGACCAACTACCTCATGGAGCAAGAGTCTTCTCAGATACAAGTCCAAGCTGAAGGTGATGGATGTTGCTACTGACAGGACAAGTCTGATGAAAAGGAAGAAAGATGGGCCCTCCAGGGCCATGCTCAGGTCAATCCTACTCTCGGTACTCCATGTCTAGGACCTGTGGGCCTCGGGACATGATCTCCTAGTTATCCCTAGAAAACGGGGATAGCATGTCTCTTCTTCACCGTATCCATCATCGGTGCGCTAATTCCACTGAAGTTTCGGATGAATTTCCTGTAGAATCTAGCCAAACCATGGAAGCTTCGAACTTCAAATACACTCTTCGGCGATGGCCAATTCTTAATCGCCTTTATCTTTTCCGGATCCATTTTCAACTCATTTGCAGAGATAACAAAACCCAAAGAAATGAGTTATGTCCTCATAAATGACAATTTCTTCATATTGATCAGCAATTTATCTTGTTGTAATCTCCTCATTACTGCAGCTAAATGCTTTAAGTGCTCTGCTTCTGTTTTGCTAAAAAATAAAATATCATCAAGATATACAATGATGAATTTTCCAATGAAATCCTTCAATACTTCGTTCATCAACCTCATGAAAGTATTGGGTGCATTCGTTAAGCCAAATGGCATGACAAGCCATTCATATAGCCCTTCATTTGTCTTGAATGGTGTCTTCCATTCATCACCTTCTCTCATTCTATTTTGATGATACCCGCTTTTCAAATCAATCTTTGAAACAAATCTTGCTCCACTCAAGAAATCCATCAAGTCGTCCATCCTTGGCAATGGAAATCTGTATCTGATGGTAATCTTATTGACTTATCTTGAGTCTGTATACATTCTCTAGCCTCCATATTTCTTTGGGTTGAGCAATGTCGGAACAGCACATGGACTCAAGCTCTCCTGAATCAATCCTTTGTCCATTAAGTCATGGACCTGTCTCTTAACTTCTTCATTTTTCTGCGGTGTCAACCTATACGCGACTTTGTTCGGAAAACTGGCTCCAGGTATAAGATTGATACGATGACTTATACTCCTGATAGGTGGCAACGAACAAGGTAGTTCATACACTACTATATCATCAAACTCTCCCAACAACTCCTGGATTTCTTCTGGTAGATCATCTATTCTCGTACTGGCCAAAACAATTTTGGGCTTCCTGACCACAATAAATTGTGTGTCTTCCTTCTTCTTAACCTCATCAAGAAGTTCCTTCCCACTCATGAGAAGTACAGTGTTGCTCATCTCTATTTTCACTTCTTTAACCTTAATCGGAAACAACATGTGAGTCCTACCATTTTTTTCTAGGGTGTATGTGTTCTTTCTCCCATCATGAACTACGTTTCTGTCATATTTCCACAGTCTACCCAGCAATAGATGACAAACATCCATGGGAATGACATCACATAATATTTCATCTTTATATCCTCCTATTTTAAATTCAACTAAACATTGTTTAGTGACATTTACCTGATGTCCTTTTTGTAGCCACGAAACTTTGTATGGGCTTGGATGTACAAAAGTCTCCAGCTCCATCTTTTCTACCATCTCTGTAGATACGAGATTGTCTGTGCTACCACTATCCACTATGACCTTGCATACTCTATCCTTAGTTTTGCAAGCAGTTTGGAACATATTGTTTCTTTGGGTTGGGTTCTCTGCCTCCTTCTCCGGCTTCAAGAGAACTTTCCTCATCATTAAGGATCTTCCACCCTCAGCATCTTCTGCCTCAACATTTCATCCTTGAGCTTTGGCAATGTGAGTTTCACCACCATCTTTCTTCTTATCTGGACACTCATAGGATTTATGTCTAATTTTTCCACAAACGAAGCATTTCACTTCACCTCCTCTACCTCTTCCTCTTCCTCTTCCTCTTGCTCGAGGAAAAGTATTTCTATTAGCATATTGCCTTCCTTGTGAGCTTCCTCCTCTCTCAGGTTGAGTTTGAGGTTTCTTCACCTCTTCTTTAGATTTATGAGTTATGTCCTGGGTAATTGTTTTTCCTCTGGCTTGACTTCTACCTCGGCCTCTTTGACCTTGCTTCCGGCTCATCTTCTCTTCAGCTTTCAGATCCATCTGATAAGCATCTTCCATAGTCCGAATGGTCATCATGCTCATCTCATCTTGAATGTCATATCGCAGACCATTCATGTACCTGGCAAATTTTTCATCATCGCTTTCCCGATGACCTGCTCTGATGTTTATCCTGTAGAATTATTCAATGTATTCTTTCACTGACATCAGCTTCTGTCTCAAATTTTGCATCCTCCAAAACAGAGTAATTTGATAATCCCTGGGTATGAATTTGGCTTTCATTTTTGCAACCATTCTATCCCATCTTTTGATTTTTTGCTTGCCCTTGCATTGTCTTTCAGCCTGTAGTTCATCCCACCACAGTGTTGCATGCCCTTTAAGTCTAGTAACAACATGTTTTAATTTCTTTTCTTCCTCGACATCCTCATAGTCAAAGTATTTGTCTAGAGCTCTAATCTAGTCTAGAAGTTATTCAACATCCAAGTTTCCTTCGTACACTAAAATGTCCATTTTTTCCCTAACACCTATCCTTGCAACAACCCTGAATAGGTGTTCTTTTGCTGCATATTCGACTGCAACTTATTCTCCTTTGTTTCCAGCTTCATTTTCACTTTCAGCCTCACTGATATCCCTAGCGTCGATTGTGCACCTTTGTGTTGTATCCATAGCATCAAACCTGGCACGTAACTCACACATTTCTCTTTCCCTTGCTGGATCAGGTATTTGCCTATCTCTTCTTTTTGGCATTTCTCTTTCCACTGTTGGATCAGGTATTTGTCTATCTCTTCTTCTCGGTAGCATGACTGTAAAATTTTCTCCCTTCTCTCTGCTACAGAAAGCAAAGAATTTGTTCTACGCTCTAATACCACTTGACACAGACCCCCCGACCCTGCGGTTGAGATCCGCACAGGATCGTTCTAAATTCTCCTCGAGCTGAAGTGGCTCCCTTGTATCCCTATTAGAACCTCACTAATCCGATCCATAGGTCCTTCATGAAAACCCGCCCTGAGCAACTTAACACCAGGCGCGAGCCTCACATCTCCATGTGACCACAACTGACCTTAGCGCAAGCGCCTATCGCAACTCACGAGTTCATGAGTCAACGACCTCAACTCCTCTTTCTCCAACCTTCGATACCTGAGATGCGATATGGGTATGGCTCCTCCCTCGCTAGCGCCTATTATATATAATCGTAGGCTAGGCTAAACACTAGCACTACTTGCGACTTTGCGAGTTGGAGTATTGATCCCTCGTGCTCCTCCTTTGCGAATCCCCAAGACGCGATAAGTCAACAATGGGTTGACTCCTTCCCAGGCGATGTGTGTCCTGCACCTGTCACCTGCTTCCACTTTTCTCCGGGCGCTTGTTGTTACGTCACTTGTCAACCACGTGGTCCCCACCTAACGGATGTGACCCATGTTCACACGAGCCCTTGGTGCTTGGCTCTTCGCGACTTCTGCAATCGAAAAGAAATTCTTTCAACCCCGAACCCCTGATATGCAATACCACGGGGAGGTTCTGATCCAACGGTTCCCCCGTGGCTTGGATCCAATGGTCTAGATATCCTTCACTACTCCTTGCAACTCAGAACTTCGTGAAACCAAGAATTTGGTCTACCCTTCACGAACCCCGAATTCGCAAAATTATCCAATGACATGGGTTGAAATGAGATCAATGACTCATATTTACCCTCAAATCCTGGCTGATGGGTTTCACTAGCCTCTAACCACCTTGTAACTCTGCAAGATCCAACAACTCTCACAACTTCGGTACTTCCTTCACAAAGGCCTCTCATCGTCCGTTCACTCTTCTCAATGATCTCGGGCCAAAATGACTTGGCGTCCTTCCACCTAAACTTGACTTCTGCTAGACGATTTCGACCTCCATCTCCGTTTGAACACTTCAAAGATGTTATCCCTCCTAAGCTTTCACTTGCAAACTCAAGCCTCCAAAAGAACCCTGCTCGCACTCCTTGCGGCAACTTTCAAATAACTTATCGTTATTTGAGTCTTTGACCCCGTGCACTCTTTGCAACAGTGGTCCTTCAACCTTCACCTTAGTTGATAAGTTCTAAGGCTTCAACTAGCCTGCGCACACCTTGCACAACTCTATGCTTCACCTACACTTCTGTTGGTATGAGAACAACGATATCTCTCCTGAGCTTTCTGAGATAAAAATCAGACCCTCATCAGCACATACCTTGCGGACGTTCACTGCACTCCTTGCAGGAATTCTCAGGAAGAGAAACAATTGAAACTCATTCTCCTTCTCTCTCGGACTTCATACACTCAACATGAAATCATACACACAACACAGCATTGAAACAAATGCGTAACAGAGAAACAAATCATTGTAAGCATACCATTCAACTAATGTAAACAGTAAGCATCATAACACCATGAAAATTGAGTCAAAGCTTAATATATTAACTCAAGTGTTCCTATACATGGGCTCTTCTCTAAATCTCTCTACTATAGCTCTACAGCTTATGAATTCTGAATAATCATATTGTTACAATGATACAAGGGTGAGGGTGTCTATATCTGTTTTCCCTCCTACGCTTCTAAACTGTCTAATCTATTAAATTTAAATCTACCTACTTGCATTCATTACGCATAAATGCCTCTACATTCGACAGATGAGAGCAACGCTCAAGATCTATTTACAACATCTAGGTATAAATGTAAGTACGCTTCTCCTAGATATTACATTAATGCTTCAGATTTCAAAATTCAAAACGTTTTCCTAAAAGAAAAATGTGTCCTTTTTGCATCTGCATGTCCAGTTGTTCCTTTGGCTAGGCACATGCTTTGGTTGTGTACGATGCTCCTGCATCACTCCTCTTTCGTGGAGTTTGTTCACAGTGATCTCATGGGTCCATTTCCGCATCCATCCATCAACATGTTGGCAAATGTTTACCAAGTAGCGTATGCTTGTCATTGATGGCAAGCTCAGGAGGAACAGCGTTGAATAAAACGTGCGCAGCAAAGGCAAAGCTCAAGATACGGGAGTTCACAGAGGAGAAGGAAGAAAGAGATCCACAGCCGTTGGATCTCATTCAGAAAACCCATCCGCCGTCAGATCGGACAGGAGTTGTACGAGGTTTACCATCAGGAAGGCCAAGGTGAAATCCTGACATAATCAGGACCGTCTATTTGGAAGGACGCGTGGCAGCAATCGGGCGCCACTGGGAGAAGCTCGATAGGAGGACAGGTCTCAGCCGTCAGATCCGAGCGCAGGGACCCGACCACCGTTGGATCAATGAGAACCTGCAAGGTCTTTAAAGGGAGTGAAGGTTTGGCTACGGTCATGAG